>JAOEHI010012325.1:0-25897 GCA_025447815.1 Percopsis transmontana
GAGCTCTGTGAACAGCCAGCCTCTTTAGCAATGACCTTTTGTGTCTTGCCCTCCTTGTGCAAGGTGTCAATGGTCGTATTTTGGACAGCTGTCAAGTCAGCAGTCTTTCCCATGATTGTGTAGCCTACAGAACTAGACTGAGACCATTTAAAAAGGCCTTTGCAGGTGTCCTGAGTTAATTAGCTCATTAGTGTGGCACCAGGTGTCTTCAATATTCTAATTTTCTGAGATACTGAATTTGGGGTTTTCATTAGTCGCCAGTTATAATCAAAATTAAAAGGAATAAACACTTTAAATATATCAGTATGTGTGGAATGAATGTATACATTATACAAGTTTCACTTTTTTTGAATGGAATTACTGAAATAACTTTTTGATGATATTTTAATTATATAACCAGCACCTGTACATCTACTCGTCAAGGAAGACCAGAGTGATGGATTGTGGCACAAAATAAATGTTAATTTAACTAGATTTTTTCAGTTCAATCTCAAATCACAACGAGGAATAATCTTTTCCATCATTAAAACCTTAAGTGTCCACAAAATGTTATGACTTGATTTACACTATATAGAACTGAAGACTTTGTCAAATAACACTTTTCCATTGCACTTTTGGCCGCGCCGAGTCAAACCATGCCAACTGATTTTTTCATCCATTTTCATTACCAGTTTAAACGTCCATCTCAGACTCGGCGACATTCTCCAGTCGGGCCAAAGTGTGCCGGACCCACATCCACGCGTGTTGCAGTGACGTCAGCTCAACCAGCTCTCAAACGTCTTAGTAGTAGGCCTACCACTTTTGGCTTTTCATAATTCAGCCAAATTTAGCAATGTTTTTGACCTACGATTGGTATGTGTGCACTTATTTGGTATAAAAATATTAATGGTTTTGCTGTAAGTTGAGACATACCTTTATAATTGGTCTACATCGGCAAACAATGATAGCCATGAAAAATAAAAATGGCCATAATACAGTTTTGAGGGAATATTTTTGTTCATGTGTTTAAATTTAAGTTTGATGCCCATAAATTGAAGTAAACTTCAGTGGTTTCAGGGTTTTAGAAGTAAATTTAGGCATATTTACAAATTGAGACATTTACATGCTGTTATAATTGCAAATACCTCAATAAATGTGTTTTTTTATTTATTTGTAACTGCAAGTGTATGTACAAAGTACTTCCTGAAACGCCTTCAAGACTAAACATTTTTTTACTTGAATGCCGCCCTGTTGTGGAAGGGCTATGCGAGCGTGCCCATTGGCATAGAGACATGATGTGCCGAGTCAAGCCAGGCCAGCACGTGCAATGGGGGAAAATAAAAATAGGCCATCATCTGATGACAATTTAGCTTTTTGCAGATGTACCTGCATTCATATGTAGATATCCGTTTATAGAGATTAGCCGGACTCAACACCATTCTTGCCCTCAAGTTGCTAATCGAATTATAAACACAATGACCGATGCACGGAAGAAGTAGTCTTGGCCCCGATAGCTACGGAGCATTTCTGCTTGTGTTTTTGGAGATTTTTGAGGTAAAGAAGGTACAGACTTGAGTCGACATACCTTCAACCAAGACCTTCTTGGCCATGGAGGCAGCATAGTGAGAAGAATACACCACCAACGCAGACATGCCCTCGATGCCAGGCCCTGCCTTCAGGATCACGCCGTCCACGCCCTCCGTTAGACCCCGCAGCACCTTAGCATGTTGGGGTAAGGATTATAGAGAAGAGCTAATGAGTAGTAGTCCTCACACTCAATTAACAATAGAGAAGTACAATATATCAGTGGTATAAGGCCCTTCAAGCCTAGAAATGGGGTGACAAAAACAAGACTAAGTTATTCATAAGTTATGAAACTCTTTCCCCCTCTTTTTATTCAAACACATAGTTTCACACAATACATACATAGAAGTACAAGCAAGCTTCAAATCTATGTCTTCACAATGTAGCTGTACACACACGCAAGCAAATTAATTTCAAAAAAAGAACGTCACTTTTCAATGTGGTTTCCTTTAGCAAATAAAGGTTGATTATCAACCCATACACCTCCATCAACGCTCCTACCTGCAGTAAGTCCTTCCGCTTGGTGCCAAGTGGTAGCTCCTCAAGGCAGAGGTGGCGTTTCTCGATGCTGCGACGAACGCTGAGGTGAACCCCCGGCTGCAGCATGTGACCGTTCAGCAGACGAATGGCATCCGCCGCTACGGCTGCCGTGCCATACTTGGCATAGGCAAAGCCGCGATTCTGGCCACTGAAGTTCATCATAAGCCGGAATTCCCACAGAGCTCCAGCTGAACTGAACAGGGGAATCAGCAGGTCCTCGTAGACATCCCGTGGGATCTGGCTAATGAAGACCTCACATCCCACTCCTGGCAGAGGCCCCTGCCAGTCTGCAACAAGAAGAACATGGCTATAGCATGGGTGAGAGTGCATGATAATCCATGCCAGCATGAAATGGCTGTTCATCAGGCCAAATTAAAGTTATCCCCCTGAATAGCTTTTGTATTTCAAATTGCATTACAAAGTAATTGTATAACCTTTGAGAGCCTTAAGTGTAATGTTACAACACAAACAATGTAGGATAGTCTAGCGGCCTGAGCCAGAAGGTCATGGGTTCAAGCCCCGGAGTTGGCCTACCTGTTGGGTACCGACTCCTTCTAAAATGTGCTTCTACACAGCTTTTCTGCATTTTCCACAACGATTTTGTGAGCAGTTTACAACAAAATATGCTGCACTCATTGCAAGCGTCACTGAAACACTGAGCCATGACCTCTTATGTACAGTAGCTGAAGAGGGAGATTTACCACTTGTAACAATGTTACAAATAGGGGTGTCATGCTCAAAACTCCTATCCAACACATAACCATAGAAAGTAATATATCTAAATTTGATGGTTACATCGGTTGTGAATACAAATAACACCATAATATTAATGCTTTACTTAATAGCATTAGTTTAGAACAGACTCATTACCCATTGAATTATGAGATTTTTTTTAACATTGTCTTATATTAATACAAACTAATCAGATAAGTCCATTGATGCGTGCAATTAACAGTTATTAGGTTTACCATGCGATTTCATCGTTTGGTAAATTATTTGAAGGTTTGGTTAGAAACATGCATTACATTCCCATCCACTATGTTCATTTTGTTAGTCATACTATGGACATTATTGGTAGTCCTACATCCCATTCCAGTAGCCATTACCATCGGGTGGGCCTCCATATTTCCGCTGGCCGTTCACTTGAGTTAATTTCATATTTGTCTCCTTCAGCCATATTTCTAGTGCCTTCAGTCGCTCGGGATTCAGCACCTAACGTGAAAAGTTTAGAAATAGAAGAAAAAAGTGTATGACAATTTTTTCCATCCGTCGGAAAGTAGGCCTATCAAGCAAGGATGTTAAAATTCTCACTTTTAACCACCTAAACCAAACCACTCATTGTAACAAGCTGCAGGTGGACCAATTGATGATCACCGTAAACACTCACCAAATGTTAACCATGGTTTGGCACAATGTATGCAACTTACATAACTAAAATACAATAAAATACAGGCATTTTTTAAAACTATGTAAACAAAGTGTGCAAAGATCTGCATGATTTATCAGCTTGCTAATATGATCATGGTTTTGCGCCATGGACCTGACGACGCCAGTCTGAAAGTTAACTTATCAAATCAACATTCTATTTTTGACAAAGCCGTAAAAACAACAAGCCAAATACAACTGTGTGTTTAAGGATTTACCGAATTATTGGAAGTCTCCATCCTCGTTTTACTGCTTTTCCTGAAATGTGGACTGTCGAAATTTCAGGTGGGCATGGCGCACCGGTGACCGCGCCTTGTTAATCCATTGGACAGTGAAATTTAAATGAATGTGCGTGGTATAGATAGATAGATCGTAGATTCAGTGTTGAAAGTGTCGTTCGCAATACACCAAATCAATCTGATATGTCACGATTTACCCAAACCAATTGCCAAGTGGGCGGGTTCTTTTGGATTAACACTCTTAAAATAGTATTTTCTACTACTCTAAAATAATGTAAGTATGTTACGTTATATTGGCCCTCACTAACGCTCATAAGTTCTAAATTGTTAACATAAATAGTAGCCTTAATATATTTACAGTGAACCCATTTGCTTTAATTATAGATACATACGCATTGTGTTGTTTTATGTTATAGCGATATTATTTAGTATATATGCTATATGATGTGTGTTTTTTAAATTGTATAATTCATGTATCTGTACCTCATTGTGTTCTAAAACCAAGGGGCAATGCCTTATTACTGCCTTTAGATGGCAGGCGTCCCTAGGCTTAAGACAGTGTGCAGAGTGACGCTTTTTGATGCAAGACGGTGCTTCTTTTATTTGACTGGTAATCAAACATTCAATACCCTCTCTAGTTCTTTAAATGCACAACGTCAGGCCTATTTATTTACTTTGGTCTGGTCAGGACACACTTGGCTCAAAATAAAATAAAGATGATTTGATTGTATTTGTTATTATAATACAGGCTATTGTCTGCTCCTCAATTCTAATACAACTGAGATGCTGAATATTAGACAACCCAGACGCAGGCACCAGCTCAACCACTATGAACTTTGATAACTAATCATTTTGTGCAGTAATTCACTCAAATTCTGGCAGTTATGTTTGACCCAAGTTTTCAATTTCAAAGAGACAACTAGAACTGCTTTCTTTCATCTAAATATTGCAAACAATAGAACAATTTTAGTGTGATACAGAATTTATTTATCCACGCTTTTGTAACATCCCAACTGGATTATTGTAATGTGCTGCTGTCTGGTGTGCAAAGGTCTAGCACAAAAAACCTACAGCTGGTTCAGAACACTGCTGCCAGAATTTTGACTGGGTCCAGAAAATGTGATCACACAACTCTAATTCTTGCCACTTTGCATTGTCTCCCAGTTCATCTTAGATGTGACTTTAATATCCTACTACTTACATACAAAACATTACATGGACTAGGCCCATCCTATTTATCTGGCTTAGTACTGCCATATGCACTATTCCGAGTGCTACAGTCACATAATGCTGGTCTTTTGTCTGTTCTAAGAGTTTTTAAAAAGTCAGCAGGTTTTAGAGCATTCTCTCATCGAGCACCATGCCCTCTCAGTTGAGGTTAGAAATGCACCCTCAGTTGAGATTTTCAAATCGAGCAAGATACATTTCTACAGTATAGTTTTTCGGCTAATTAGCATATATTTCCTATAGGTAAATTAATGCAACTTGATTCGATTATATTCATATATTATATTGTAACGGCCAGTTTGTTTTGTAATGTATATTTTTAATTTCTTATTGAATTATTCCGTTTTATTGTACAATTCTTGTATGTTCTGATATTTGGTATGTGTCATCTGGTGTACTGAGACCTCTTCTGGTGATAATGCCCTTTAAGAGAGAAGAGAGATGCCTGTGAGGAGCTGCTTTGGAAGTAGTAGTAGTAGTAGTAGTAGTAGTAGTAGTATAGTAATTGTTGAAAGTGTTGGTGGAGACCACCCAAGAGAATATTTTAATTGATTTTGAATTGTTTTTACAGAGACACGTTGTCGGACAGACCGAGGAACAGATAGACAGGAAAGCAGCGATATTGTGTTGGGAATGGAATGCTTCCTACTGCCTACCGTGTGTCTCGCTGTGTCATTCTGTTCCCAGCAGAGCAGCACTTTATCCACAGGATCTCCAAGCTAAGTGAATTACCGGACCCTATCTCTACAGGGCTGATAAGCAGTCTAGGACAAACCAACCTGCATCAAGGTCTCGGGAGATTTTTATTGACCATCCAGGGGTCCCGCTGGAGTCAGGATAGAGTTGAATTGAACCATATTCTCTTTGTGTGGGTGGCTATATATGCTTCTTAAAATCATTTTTTAAGGGGGTTGCTAAGTTATTCAGCAACAGATTTACATCAACTTCTTTTTATTGCTATGTACACACACACACACGCAGGTGCATCGGCCTCGTAATATCCTACAAGAGGAAGGTGAATGTTGACCTGGTAAAGAGTGGATGTGCCAAGCAGCCTCGGCAGGTTATAGATTGATGGTAACATGTTCTTACTTTTTTAATAATTTATTTAGAAATTTACAGTTTATATACAAGAGACAATATCAAATAATTTATGTACAATCCAGACAATACATACTTCCAAGTTTATTTTAATAACATCTTGCCTTCTAGTGCTTAGAGCGGATCAGAAACACATTCAGCAACAACATGCATTCATCACTGTTCATCTGTCTGTGCTCAACTGAAGAAAAGTAAAAGGTTAAGCTAGTGGAGGACACGGAGGAGAGTAGCAAAGAGTGGATAGTACAAGGAGCATTCACTCTGACGCTGTTTCAAGAACCAAGAACCAGAACTCACAGAGCAGAGCAGAGCACTAATTCTAACACAGTACAGAGCTCTCACTTTAAACTTATTTCACTTAATAACTTCTACCAAACTGTATAAGCTGTGTCTGCCTCAGTTTCTATCATCAACATAGGGCTTCTATGTATGCTGGCTCAATGAAGAGACATAATCATAACAGAATTGATTACATTTTGTTGTTATTGCCAATCATTCCTAACCTCTGACCTTGAATAAAAATCAGATGCAGACCTTTAAGTAATAAGTTTGAGAACCCTGGTATAGAACACAAGAGAATATACATTCCATAACATTGCTGTAGTTTATTACAAAGTGCTCATTTGTACTCAGAGTTTGTAAGATTAGTAACATTGAGAACATTTGTATTACAAAAATGACATGGTATTGCATGACCATATTTGGAAGAAACTGTCTCCAATAAAATCATTAGTGATAGACTTTACTGAACTCATGAGCATAACCTCAGACGCTGGATTAAAATACCATCTAGAACAGTATAACACTGCATTAAAGTACCATCTAGAACAGTGTAACAGAACAGTCTAGCTTGAAAACAAATCTTTTGCATGTGAACAATAACAGTGTACGTGGAGAAAGAAAAGAGGGGGAGAAATAAAAGAGGGGGAAAAAGTAAGAGTGAGTACTTAAAAGCAGCGTTTGGCTGGTCTCCTCAGTCACTGATGACGAGTGCCTGTAAAAAAAAAGAATAATAATAATTTGCAACACTACGTCTCTGGTAAAATATATAAATATGAAAGACTAATTGAGGGAGAAAAAGAAACATAAAAATGAGGGGAGAGAAATGGGCCAGAGCAATAAACTGTTCAAGGAAGAGAGAAAATGCTTAAAGACAGGACAAAAAGTGCAAAGAAGAGAAAAGCAAGAGACAGAAAGGAGAGAGGGTAGTTCGTTTAAGGAGGGTTACCTCCCTAAACTATGGGCTAGGTCAGTAGAGTAGCATGTTTTTGGAATGTTAAGAACGACTAGTGGGAGGAATGGAGTCAAGCAGAAAGTAGAAACATCAAAATTTTCAGAAGACAAATTGTGTGCTTGCAAAATTGAGTTTTAAGTATTTTAATCAGTACTTGATGTAGTCATCAGTACTTGAAGCAGTAGTTGAACAAGCAGATACAGTACTTCATATATTTTAAAAAGTTTAAAGAGCAGGCAAAACAATGCGGTCATTTGAAAACAGACCGTTCCTCTGATCAATGATAAAACCAGATAAAATTGATTTGCACACGTTCCTGAGCAAATTCCTATATTTCATTAAAAATACAATTACCGTACAATTATTGTACTGTTTTTCAGTATGACATGACATTACACTGATGGACATGGAATCTGCACAAGCACTTTATATAGTTACTTCATTCTCATTAGAAAATAAAGTTCTTTCAAAATGTACACCAAAATACATACCGAGCAAAATGAGCTGAGGACTGGCTGGTAGAGTGAAGCTTCTCTCAATGTCAGCAGTAGTGGCAGACACCTGAAAAGTTAAGAGAAGGTACAATAAAAAATTTTATAATACGTGTACAATCACAAGAATAATTTAACAATAATTGATCAATACTCACATCAGTATGAATCATCAGCAAAAAAAACAGCAACTTGTGCTGTTGGTGAAACTTAAATAGTCCACTAATCACACAACTAAGGAGGCGCACCTGTAGGGCTAATCAGCCTACAGGTGCGCGCACTGGGGAAGGGAGACACGGAGCGCGCATGGGCCTATGCGCGCCGATCGTGACAGATTAAGCAAAGTTAAGAAAGCTGATTTTTTTTACTTCTTCAATTTCACTGATTGAGAAAGACAGACAATGGAGTACAATGGAGTACATAATAAAATGTGTTTGATGTTTTTAATGTTGCTCCTGGCAGGAACACACTGACACACTTTACTTCTCCACCTGGTGAGAGACTGGCGATTGTAGGTCCTAACTCACCTTTGGAAAATCCACCCGTTCCTTCCCGTTTGTGGTTGCACAGTCAGCTCAATAAAAGCGCAAGTTAACACAAGTTAGTTATAACTTGTAACTTGTAACAATCTTGTAACAATCTCTAAGATGCTAATGACACATACATTTTACAGAGCTTGCTTTCACTTAGCCAGGCAACCTGAACTAATGAAACAGATCTAATAAAACATCTGAAATGTCAACAGTTCAATAATCATGCAGACAAAACAACACTGGACACTACCAATTTCAGGAGATAAGCATAGCTTTACTTTACCTGCTCTGTTGAACTCCACATGGACTTCTCAAATTATATGACGGAGCTGTGCTCTCCAAAGTGAAGTTCAAGAATAGCCAGTTAGTATATTGTCACTCAAAAATGAGGAGTTTGAGGAGTTTGATCAGTAAAGAAGTGCTATCATCAAAATAGAAACATAAGCCTGCAATCATCAGTAAGATGCTGATGGATAATGACTGGACTTGAGAAGGGATGTCTCTATTGCTTGACAGAAAATGCTGTTTTATGCTGTTAAATTACAGTTTCTTGTTGTTAACTGAGCATTAACTGTTAATTTACATGTAAGCATGAATATTAACAGTGTCTTACAATTATTTTAAAATACAGTGAGATACTGTAGTAATCCAGTATGAAAATTTACAGCAATTTATTACAAATACTGTTTTATGCTGTTAAATTACAGTTATCTACTGTTATTGTTAAATGACTGATTCAACTGTTAATTTACATGTGAGGGATGAATATTTAAATACAGTAGGATACTGTTGTAAATCCACCGTAAATATACAGCCTTGTAGCGAATTTAATAACAAACGGAAAAATACAATAAACTCAGACTCGAGGAATGGACTGACGTAGAGACGTGAGAAACACTACACAAAAACAAAAGCAGACAATTCCATAAAAGTTAAATGTTTCTTTGCCTCTTTCCATTCTTTTTGATGTAAAGCAATGTGCATGTGCATAGGTGCACATGCAGCCAATCTCGGGTGACATGTAGACGTGCAAATAAATATATCAAAGGGAAAATCCACTCCTCTGTTCTGCTGTGGCATTCAATTGGCTTTAGATTTGTTAAATATTTACAAATCTATCTCTCTATCTCTATCTCTATCTATATATCTATATCTATATCACACCCATTTACTTCACTGGTTTCCTGGTATTTTTAGCAGAACTTATGAGTTTTAATTAACCCTGCAAGTCGTTGCAATATCTATTTGTATTTTATATTGATGTTCTAATTATGCTCTTATGATCTTAACTGTAGCACTTTGAGATTTGCTTCAAATGTAAAGTGCATTACAAATAAAATCTATTATTATTATTATTATTATTATTATTAAATGCTTGATCAGGAGCCTTAATAGAAATAAAGATTTCTCAAGTGTATGCAAATTGCAGAAAAAGGTGGAGAACAGCTTTTCATATACGTAATGTAGATGTGTTACCGAAAAGGCGCTTTTCCCATGTCGAACATTTTGTACTGCTCTTGGAAGGATAAGACTAAATAATTGGGGTTTGTATGTTGGAAAAACATAAACACTGAGTAAAGTGTGTTTTTTTTATATTAATATCACATGTGTTGTGTGCTATATGATAAAGTTTGTAGCGCCATATCTGGTCCTGAGACTGTGAAATTGACACTACTAATTTATGGGATGGTGTTAAAAGAAATACAGTGGCAAAAAAAAGTAAGTGAACCCATTGGAATTACCTGCATTTAGGTATAAATGTGTCTTGGTCCGATCTTCACCTAAGTTACAATAATGAACAAACACAATCTGTTTGTTCAGATTGTTTGTGTGTTTAAATAACACACAAACAATGTCTTTAATGTCTTTATTGTACACCCATTAAACATTCACAGTGCTAGTGGAAAATGTAGAAAACCCTTAGATTTAATAACTGGTCCTTTGGCAGCAATAACCTCAAACAAGGCTTCTGATAGATGCTGATCAGACCTGCACAATATTCTGGAGGAATTTTGGACCATTCTTCCTTACAGAAGTTCTTCAGCGCAGCCATATTCTTAGGATGTCTGGTGTGAACAGCTCTCATGAGGTCATTCCACAGCATTCCTATTGGGTTAAGGTCTGGACTCTGACTGGGCCACTCCAAAAGGAGGATTTTCTTAGTTTGAAGCCATTCTGTAATAGATTTCAATGTTGACATTGTCCTGCTGCATCACTCAACTTCTACTGAGCTTCAGCTGGCATAGAGCCACCCTGACATTATCCTGTAGGATATCTTGATACATTTAGGAATATATTTTGATGGCAAGCTGTCCAGGTCCCGAGGCAGCAAAGCAGCCCCAAATCTCTCTCCACCGTACTTCACTGTTACTGTTACTGTTCACTGTTACTCTGATTGTAGGTCTCTATCTTTTGCGAGGCATTCTTGCCATCAGCAGATGCTTCTTGTGAATAGCAAAGTCCAAATGTTTGAGTGTTTTCAGAAACCTAGGGGTTCACATACCTTTTCCAACCTACACTGTGAATGTTTGAATGATGCAATCAATATGGACAAGAACAATACAATCATTTGTGTGTTATTGTCATTTTCCCGTCCAGTGCCCCCGTTGTTTATATTCGATAAACAACGAAAATGCACTTGCGCTCATCTGAGTGCCCGTGGGTGTGTTGGTCTTAAAATGAGGTGTGGTCAGACAAATTGTTGGCACATTGCTATCTTGAGGCAGCAGAAAGTAATTAAGCGATTAACCAAAAAATATTGCTGTTGTATTTCAGTTGTATTTAATTGCGTATTATCAAGATAGTAATATGGATCTACATAGGCAGGTGCACAATGTGCTTACACTCTGCTGGTTACACACACAGGGATGTGCAGCAGCGCACAAACATGCAAAAGATTATGAAAAGATTACAGTGTGAAAGATTATTATTGTGTACATCAAGATATTTTATTCTGCTTTTATCCTGCTGGAATCCTGCTGTTGCTGTAGATGGTCTGCTCGCACGCTTTCACTTTGAGCACGAGCAGATCTGTTTCCTCTGGCAAATGTGCCATTTTAATAGCAATCTGCTACGGTGCAAGCGCACCTGGCATTTAAAGGGAATGGGAGATGATACCCTGATTGGTTTATTGCATGTTATACCCAAAACATAACCATGAATAATTAGTAGACTAAGTAAAACCCTTTTGAACCATGCGCCTGGCGGTGCAACCATTTCTTCCGCCATTATAATAGCAAAAGTGGATTTGGACAAAATGCCCTAAATGCATTTGCGTCATGCGCTTAGATCATTAAAATAGGGCCCTTTGTGTTCCTTATTGTGTTCCTTGGAAGAAAATCAGATCATATTCCAAAGGGTTTACTTACTTTGATAAGTCATGCGCCACGTTGTGGTGTGTTGCCTTTGTGTGGTTAAAATATCCGTTGATTCAATTATTTATGAGCAGACATTTCTATGCAACTCCTAAAGTGTTTGGCTTGGTTTCTCTTCAGTAATGCAGTGATTTTCAGTGAAAAGAGGAATAAACTTATTTTCTAAATCTGTTGCTAAGAAGTGTCAGCTGCTTAGCGACAGCAGATTCTGAGCCATATCACACACACACACACACACACACACACACACACACACACACACACAGACAAGTGTGTGCACGCCTAAAAATACAGTACATGTCTGCACATGTGCACATGCTGTACAGTACTCTCATACAGCTGTGCCCTAATCTCTGTCGCCTAATCAACGGCGAGGGTGATCTCTCATTCTGATTTTCACCCGAGGGCGAGCTCCAAGCTACAGCAATCTGTTGGCTGTCACCCTGCATCAATTTTCAAACATCATTCTGCTCCAGCTCTGACACCCCTAAAGACTTTTAACCTAAGTCATCTGACAGGAGTTCAGCAGCTGTTCAGAAATGAGGGGACCTTGAAGTTTCGAGGCCTCTGAACTCGCAGCTCAGGGAAATGCTAATATGTTTTTCTTTTTTTTCATTCTCACAACTTTTTGTTCATGAACAATTTGTGATAAGAAAGTGATAAGAACAGGTTGCTGCAACAAGTATGTTATTATAACATCATAAGATAACATCTACTTGATTTAAGTCAGAGATGTTTTTGAATAGAACAATCTGTGCAATCTGAGAACAGCACACAGCTTTAACAACACATTATAGCTGAGTTTACGGATGTAAAGGGAAGTCTTCTGTCTCTATAAATAATACAAGCATTGCTGGCTATGGCACTTACTTCTGGGAAGGCAGAATAGCTCTAATTAACCAGGAACAACTGTAATGGCCGTTATAGGTTTCCGTGGGGGCAGGATAGTGGTCTGGGTGTTTGACTCCCAGCCAGAAGGTCATGGGTTCCGGCCCCGGAGTTGGCCTACCTGTAAGCCTCCTTGAGCAAGATGTCTAACCCCTATCTGCTCGTTAGAGGTCCAAGCAGTGAAGCTGCTGGAACCCTATTGTTTTTGTAAGGATTAATATACTTGTTTTTTTTTTCTGCCATAAATGTACTTGGGCAGAAACAAGTCGCAGAGGCACCAAATTTGGTAGGGATGTTCATAGCCATGCAATGATCTCACAAAAATGTGATTATGTAGCCACACCTCTAGGGGGTGTTATAATAAGTACATTTACATTTTGGGTCATATCTCAGGCTCTGTATGGAATTTTTAAAAAATTATTTTTTCGAATTGTTCCGTGGAATGTCCTGAATCAAACGCATTTTTGCCTGGAAAATGTTTCTGATATTTTCGAAAAATTTGGATGCACACCAACTTTCGTGAAATTGCATGCATAGAGGGTGCTACAGCTGTGTAACACCCAGAGCCGCTACGCCCTCCCGGTCAAGCTTGCCTGTGTACTAATCACCGGCCACTGACCGTTCACATATTCAACATACACTATTTCCCCACACACTTGTTCGTAATCCCCTCATCAACTCTCCTTCTGTGGCAACTGTGCTTTCTTGTATATTGGATTACCGTTTTTTACGCCATTATGGATTAAACGTACTTTTGCTTAAATTTTCGCTTCCGAGTCTTCGTTCTGCACTCAGCCTCGTTACAAGCTGCCACATGTCAATATCTCAAGAACCTCTTGGGTTAAATGAGACATGATGTAAAATTGTGAAATTTCCTGAGGCGCCAATTGGATCGCTCTTCAAAATGACCACCAACAGCCAATCAAATTTCAGCTGTCAATATATGCCAATGTAAAATTTCAATTTTTATGAAACTTGACAGGCTCATACATAATGGCACAAAGAAGCTTGAAACCAATTATAACACAAATCGTCCAAAAGTGGGTGTTCAGGGGGAATTCAGCCGCAGGGCTCAAGGGGCAAGAAGATACGGGTTCGATCAGTGTCACATGGAACGTAAGGTGAATCTTCATGGAAGCAGGCAACTTTAATTTGACTGTGGAGGGACTGATGACCTTGTCAATCTCAAAGGGGCCCACAAAACAAGGTGCCAATTTATGGGTCCACCTGCAGAGGAAGGTTGCGATAGGACAGCCAAACCTTCTGACCAGGTAGATATATATGAATTATTTTGAATTAGGTAATTTAGCAGACGCTTTTATCCAAAGCAACTTTACATTACATGCTTTACATTACATTCTGCTATTACATGGAGAGGATAGGGATTAGGCATCTTGCTCAAGGATGCTTACAAGTAGTCCAACACTGGGGCTTGAACCTACGACCCAGTCAGAACCTAACAACCTTCCGGATGGGAGTCCAACACCTAGACCACCTAGACTATCCTGGGTGCAGGGACACAGTGGCGGTCGGTGAGGAGGTGGTTCCGGGCTCCCGAGTGAAGGAGGGCAAGTCAGGCCTCCCTCGACACCCGACAACACTGCCGCATATTGGCCTGGACCGAGGGAACCGCCACCTCGTTCTCCAGGGTGGGAAACAATGGGGGTTGGAAACCCAGAGAGACCATGAAGGGTTTCATACCTGTGGCAGAGCAGGTGAGAGAATTGTGGGCATACTCCACCCAAGGCAGCCATTTGCTCCAGGAGAAGGGGTGGTGAGAGACACAGCGTAGTGCAATCTCCAGGTCCTGGTTGGTCCTAGTAGCCTAAGGAGAGGCTGGCAGAGGCTCCTAAAGCTCTGACAGAAAAACACAACCTTCGAAGAACGGTCAAAGACAGTTAATACGATAGTATTACCTTAAGGCGGTGGAAGTCCGGTAACAAAGTTTACCGTTATGTGTGACCAAGGACATCTGGGGACAGGCAAAGACTACAGGAGACCCACTGAGGGCTGGTGGGAACCCTTGCTGCGGGCGCACACAGAACAGGCAGACACAAAGGTGCGGGTGTCGGAGTACATGGAGGGCCTCAAGAAGTGTTGTTTAATGAAGGAGAGGGTGCGATGAAACCCCAGGTGGCAGCCTGGAGGTATGCCCCCACTGGAGGACTTGGGACCTAACCAGTTCAGGCACAAACAGAAGGTTGTAGGGTCTAGTACTGACGTCAGGATGGGCGCGCTGAGCCTCCCAAACTGCGGTCTCCACATCCCACGTGGCAGCAGCCACCATGCAAGTAGGAGGGAGGATCGTCTCAGGCTCAGAGTTGGGTCTCTCCAGATCAGACAGGCAGGAGAGGGCATCAGGCTTTGTGTTACATGACCCAGGACGGTAAGTTAGCATAAAATTGAACGCCCGCCAGAAAAGGGCCCACCGATCCTGGCTGCAATTAAGTTGTCTTTTTTGTCAGGT
Organism: Percopsis transmontana; assembly: GCA_025447815.1. Taxonomy (NCBI): domain Eukaryota; kingdom Metazoa; phylum Chordata; class Actinopteri; order Percopsiformes; family Percopsidae; genus Percopsis; species Percopsis transmontana. The sequence goes on from JAOEHI010012325.1 coordinate 15,083, forward strand.
TTGCACAGCGGACATGATAGTTATCTCTTTCTCTATTTACAGCTGAGAGTCTGCAAGCTTAATTTGCACATCTGGTCTTTGGAATGGGCTTCCGACATACACTTTCTTGTATGTAAATCTAAAATTTCAGTTTTGGTCTTCTAAACCAGTGGTTCTCAAATGAGGGGGCTAGCTTTCAGGGGAGGGTCTCGTAATTTTGAGAAAAGATCTCGGGTAGTAACCTGTGTGGCACATACCAAAACAACAGCAGATTAAACACTATCTCTCTTTTTGGCCTTACATGGTGCCGCCATTGATGTATTTATAACACATTTCATGCATTGCTGCAAACTAATTGTGCTTTACAGTAAAACAAAATAAAGTAAAGCATAAAAGCAAAATAGTGCAATACTGTACAATCCATCCTCCACCCTGCACACGTGCACAGAACACCTTCCCTCCCTCCTTCCTATATAAATAATATATATTGGCCTTTATATTGTAGGACCATAGCAGCAAAATGTACATTTATTTTTAATATGATTTTCTCCCAATTACGAGATTGTTAAGTCATAATTATGACAAAATGGTCTGTTTTTTCTTTCCAAATGAATGTAGGCTAGTAGTGTATGTATCAATATGGATAGGTTTAGGGAGGATAGGAGTTCTGATGATGCATCATCACTATCACCATCGAAAGTATGACGATAGTTATCTTAGTTTGCTTCTTCCTCGCAAGTCTAATAATAACAATTGAAACATACAGGAAGAGGATAGACATGGCTAGGCTATTGGATTTCTTGCTAGACTTTCTTTTGCAATAAAGAAACATGCATTACTCGATGTAGGCGATTTTTCCTGCAAGAAAACAAAAACAGTATTACTACAAAAGACTAAAAAACGACTTCCCGCTTTGTCACTTCCTATTTTTGTCACTTAGGAACCACATACAATGCAACGCTCGGAGATGTGTGCACTGCCTGTACCAAGCGTGTGTCCTATCTGAAAGGCCCTTGGTTAACCCCATATACAATAGCCCTTGATCTTTGCCTGCCCAAAAAGATGTGTGGAGAACATTTTGCACAGCAGACATCCCATCAAGGATGACCTCACACTTGCAAACTCTGACATTGAGCCTTGCATTGTGCTTCTTAGCAGAAAGAAGCGCAGGTGATCCACTGTAAAATAAGACACAGCTTATTATGTGCAGAGGCTAGGCCGCTAAAACTAGTTTTTTATTTTAATCGTTCATAATCACACTGATAACACATAAGCACTTTGTTCCTTGCTAATTATAAGCAACTAAATACATGTAAAAAATCCTAGTTCTAACAAATCAGTCTACCTGTAAGCATCCTTGAGCAAGATGTCTAACCCCTACCTGCTCCTTAATAGTTATAATTGTACTCACTGTAAATTGCTTTGGATAAAAGTGTCTGCTAAATTGCCTAACTGCACAAGTACATAATTCCCCATAGTTTTATAAAATAGTCTGTGTTTAGTATGAGGACTTTGTTCCTAATTAGTCCATAATTAAGGTCAAAAAAGCATAATACCCTAAGATTTATTGCTTGTTTTTTTTTACAAGTAATTACATACTTTTTTTCAGTAGTGGCCTTTTTCTGACCAATCTTCTATCATTAACAGCATTGCTTAGTAACAATAATGTACTCTGGTGGGATTTTTTATATTCTTTTGTTGTTCCTTGTGCTCTTTCCCTTCCTGTCCATGGCTGGTGGCGTGTTGTGTGGCCAATTCATACAGGTGATAAGACATGTCAATGGCCCTTTGTGCTCTACGCTCGCCACTACTGTTGCTAATTTGAACAGAAGCGTGTGCTGTGTCATACCCAGGTCAATATTAGCTCTGCAGACAATGGCTCAAAAAAGCCTATTTGCTCACCCTGCACCCATAAAAAACACAAACCTAAAACACATATGCACACACACACACAGCTGTGATGGCCCTGATAGGTATAGAACAGTCACTCACCACGACCAGCCAGTCTACAATGACGCAGCACCAGCAGATGTCTGAGATAGAAGAAAAGAAAATGCATGGGTTTTCTGTGATATAATATGCGTTTTTGCGTGTGTGATTATATTGCTGCAAACTCCATTGTGTCGGTAAACAAATTGTGTAGGTAAAATATACATAAAGGAGACCTAAATGTAAGCATTTAAATTCGATTAAATAGCCAGGGAGGCATATTTTGTTAGATTTTTTTGTCTTGTCAAACACTGGTTAAGGCAGCAGGGTGGCAGTTCAGCTGGGTTTGGACTGTTTGTTACTTCAAGTGGAACTACAAGCTAATGAAACGCCGAGAGAGAGAGAGAGAGAGAGAGAGAGAGAGAGAGAGAGAGAGAGAGAGATGTGGGGTGAGGCATGAGGAACCAAGAAAAGGAGAGAGGGATAGAGAGAGAGGGAGAGCTGGGGAGAGAGCGAGGGAGATGTGGGGTGAGGAAGCAAGAAGAGGAGAGAGGGAGGGAGGGAGCGAGAGAGAGGGAGAAAAGGAGAGGGAGAGATGAGGGGACAGAGAAAGGGAGAGGGTGAGAGCGGGGGGCAGAGAGAGAGGGGAGAGAGGGATGGAGAGAGACGAGCAGGTTAGGGTCAAGAGGGAGAAATTTCACATTGCTTGTAAGATGTGGAAACCATATCTGGGTGTTTCACACTCACTTTTCTCTTCACCCCATCACCCATTGTTCTCTCACTCTATTATATTTCTGTAATTTTTCACCTAATCTGCGATGATACGAAACACCAGGTTGCTTTATATAAACACCGACATGATCGCCAGAGTCACATTCGGTTTCACTGAATAAAATTAAATTCAAAACAACTTGACCACAGTAGCCACAGAACGCTTATGTATTTTATCAATCAGCAACTTTTTCATATAAATGTCCATTACTGTTGTCTGAGGTAATATAATATTGAGCCGTCCTACTGCCAGTATAAGCTACCTAATGTCCAAGATGTCCACAAAATTCAAAAGAATCCAAAATAAATAATAAATGACAAATGTCATAAAAATCAATCCACAGTAGTTGCTTCCATTAAAACAACAAATCAAAGACGTTCAAGATTTGCCAAAGATGTCTTCCTTCCATGTTGTATTATGGGTTATGACCTTTTTATGTCCAAATTAAACAAAAAGCCAATATCCTGTCGCCCTTGACAACAATGTCAATAATGTCTTATTTTAAAGGGTCTGCTGTGATGCCACCCAGCCTGCTGCCTAGTATGTCAAAGGGCCCGCGCTTTATTATGTCATAATGTTGTTATGGCCCCATATGCCCAGGTCCCTGGAGAAACAAGGTTGTCCGCTGATTAGCTAAACAGCTTGTTTCCTAATAGGCAGAGGAGTTGAAGGACCTCTGGGGTGAACAGAAAGTCAAGTAATTATCTAAATGGGTTGTATGTGTGTGCATATGTCTGTGTGTGGGGTCTGGAGTGTCATTGCTGAAATGGACTCACTGATTACTGTTTGAACATTTTAATCGAGACTGAAAGCCTTAAATTTGAACCAATGAGCTTTTGGAGGGGTTCTGAAATTATATCAAGATTTTTAAATAATAATTTTTTAACCCTAACCCTCATTTCTAATATTGTTTAATTATGTTTAATAAAATGAATACTAAAATAAAATACACACATTTTCAATACTGATTATGGTCGTTTATACTGTTGTGCTGCTTTTTGGTTGGTTAAGAACGTTTAATAACCTCTTGTTTAATCTATAAACAGCAGAAACTCAATTGACACACATGGGCATGATTATATAAATATAATTTAAATGATATGTAAATTATACAGTAATATATAGCCCAATACTCATTGAGCAGATACATTTTCTAGCACATTTACAGCAATATTGCCCCCATTACACCCTGCTAACATGCACATGTACATATATTGTATGTGTGTGAGTCAGTGTGCCACTATAATTTATGGGTGGCTAGGCCATAAAAATCTTAGCCTTTCTTTCATCCATTCCATTTACACTATCATCCCATCCACTGCAGTCGTGCTCCTAACAGCTCTCTGGAAGAAGCCCACACTACACCATGACAGCGCTTTTCTTCACCCCCTCTGTGCCAAATCAAGCCCGGGCCGACCATTACACAAAGACAAGACAAAATACCAGGAAGCAATAAAAACATAGCAAGACAAGACCTTTTTTTCCAGATTTGAGGCTTATTTTCTGGGCTGCCACTTGTGTAGACGAGTCTAGATCTGTTCTCTAACCTTGGCTATATATTACTGTATATTTTACATACATAGTTACAGTAGCATTTCTTGGATCCGTAACAATTCGGAATAGCAAACTGGAATTTTTAAAAGGCTTAAACATTTTAAAACATTTCTGTCCATTGTGTGTGGCACTGTTATTTTCTACGGACGCACTGCATCTTAAGAGACCACAGGCAAATAGATTGCAACACAACACATTTTGGAAACACAACACAACGGAAGTGTTTTCAGGGGACACTTTTAAGTGATGCACACACCCGGCTTGTTTTTCCGCTGCAGTTTGAAGACGCTTTTGAAGTCGGCACTCCGCCAATGCTGTTGGGAAATGAGCTAAAATGTAAGTTAGCAAACGCTAAGATTAACATAATTTCTTACGCTTCATAAGCAGTTTTGAAAGCTATCCCGCATTATAAAATTTTAATGATTACAACGAATATAGCCTATTAATACATGTAAACTGTAATTTGATTTATAAAATATAAACGGCTTGTTCATTATAGCCGTTTATATTTTTATAAATCAAATTACATTCAAATGATATGCGGGATAGCTTTCAAAACTGCATATGAAGCAGTTAGCCTAACACTAAGATTAACATAATTTCTTACGCTTCATAAGCAGCAATGCTATCCCGCATTATAAAATTTTAATGTAATTTGATTTATAAAAATATAAACGGCTATAATGAACAAACCGTTTATATTTTATAAATCAAATTACAGTTTACATGTATTAATAAGAAATTATGTTAATCTTAGCGTTAGGCTAATTTACATTTTAGCTCATCCGAAATGTGTTGTGTTTCCAAAATGTATTGTCTTTCCGAAATGTGTTGTGTTGCAATCTATTTGCATGTGGTCTCTGCAGTGTGTTGGCCTCTCAGGGCCACCATCATTTTCACCGTATTACATAACAATCCCCCATGCCTTTTATCGTATTTGATGAAATATACACATAATTTTCATGGCAGCTATGACAATTCAAGATTTTTTTTAAAAGTGAATCTACATTAAAAAATAAATAAACATGCTGTGGATTGGCTTGGCTTGGATCATAAAATGAGGGATGGGCCTCTGTAAGGATAAAGTTATTTGGAAGCTTTCTTCTTAAGCCTAGCTGATAACCTTCATATGATACCATATACAAGTTTTATTTTGAATATACCATAACAGCCACAATAGAGCAGGTAACAAATAAAATGCTTGGGAGTGGGAATTTTGCCTAGGGCCTTCAGCAATTTAGAGCCAGCCCTATTTACTGTAATAATCAACTGTAAAAGAGCCAAGTTGCACTAGCAGGAGTATATTCATTATGGAGTATATTATTTGAATAAACAGCAAATCAACTTCACTGCATATTTCTATTCGCTAGCAGCCTGGAGAAATCCCATATTGTTATAGCCTGACTGTAGAAGGCAGAGTGAGGGGAGGGACATCACTAGTTAAATACCCGACTCTCCCCGCCCGCCCAACACGTCCATCTAAGTCGCTGTGGCGACAGTTGTGGCGCCCCTCGTCGACTTGAAACGCAGGTGTACGACGAATAGCAGACGAATGGCGCAATGGTGCGATGACTTTACTTTCATTTGCTCAAGGACACTCAGTCGCTGGCAGTGTCTTGACAGGAGCGTTTAGCGCAGCAGACAATTGCGCAAAACCTCCGATGCGCGCTTGGTGACGTGTTTAAATTTTAACCGTGGGACATTGAAACTTAATAGACTTTACGGGTCGTGTTGACCAGACGCAAGGTAGACTAGACTGGTGGTCGTGGTGAATGCGTCCGGACCGGGGGTGGTGTGCGCGCACGAGGCGCGAGAAGATCCGTTAAACGAGTCCCGCTTCTTGACCTGCGGTGTTCCGCGCCATCCAACCTTCTAGCAGAGATGATATTCCTTCGAATACTCCTAAACCTCAGCTTTTCAGGTAGGCTTCATATTTATTTAGGGATTACTACAATATTGAATAAAGAGTTGCAGCTCTACAGTATGTGGGTCATTTGGAACGCCATTACATGCATTACATACTTTCATCTGTCATAGGCTGTATTCACTTCAAAAAGTGTGTAGTTGGGCCTAGTCTTTAATTTGTTGGCATGGCAATATATTCATATAATTCAAATAATTACACATTCCCAACAGCCATTATTTAATGGCACACACACATTGTGGAATACTCAGTGTGTCTCCTCAGAGCAAGATGTATGACATCATTAGGATGTTATAAACTTGTACACATTGTTTAAATACTTACACCCCACACCTTCATAATTCACAGTTTGGATGATTGTTTGAAATGCCATGTAGGCTACGCCCTTTATTGGCCCTGAATTTGAACTTTGGAATAATATAAAATGGACTGAAACAATATCACTTAAAAATAACTAGTATGTCTCAATGTGTTGTGCCTTTGTCATCAATAGAATACAAATTGTGATATTCATTGTAGGTCCTTTTTCCACAGTTTCCCATCGTGTAGGTATAAATATAATATACAATGAAACAAGTTGTAGAGATGAGATTTTTTCTATGAATTAGGTCGGTGCGATCGAGTATTTGTTACATACTGTATAGGTCTGTATTAATATTTTGATATTTGATATCAATAATTGTTATTGATTGCTTTTATTTTGGTAGCTTCTCTCCAAGCTCTTTCGAGTTAAGTTGTTAAATTATGAACTGCAGTGAACCACAACACTGGTGGGCCAACGACTTTTGACGCGTGACAGCCTTTAGTCCCGGGACACGAGAAGGCTTTGTTTCTGTGTCCACTTCATTGTGCACATCAGTTATGATTCTATGTGTGACTCTGCAGAACTTGTATTCTGGCTAGCATAGTCTGAACCTAAATCTTTCTTACCCTATTACTTAACCTCATTAATTTCATGCCCAACCCTTAACCTACCCTTCACCATACGGAAAACACACAGCCATAATCCCTTATCATTTGCTTACAGCAAGACAATGACGTCTATGGAAAAATAACAGAAATGAGAGCGCACATGATTGCCATAAAACTGCCTTGATGATAAGTGTCAGTTGTTGATCTGAATACGAGGAGGGGCCGTTGCGCCTCGTGAAAAACTGAAATGTAAGGAGAGTGGTAGAGAGGGTGGTGTAAATGGAGATAAATATACTGTTTTTACCACTTTAATGTGCCTGGAAATCTGAAGGTGACAGAGTTAGTAAATTAAAGTGATGTGGAAATGTTTCATAGTGGCATACACCTACTCCCAGTTCATAAATGTTTTTTTATTTTATACCATATGCCGTTCCAAACGTTCCGAGTCAAGTAAGCCTTTTTATCATGGTTTTTGGGTTTCCAGCAGCTTCATGGTTTGCATTATTATACTATAGTTAGCTATAGTTGGCTTTAAACTATTAGTAACCATTAGTTTAAATATACATTTAAAGCATTTAGCAGACATTTTTATTCAAAGCAACTTACAATTATTACATTTGTCAATAGTTATAGGTAATACACCAGTTATCTTAAATAAACATTTTGTTAGAATAATGACAGCATGTCATCAGGGCTAACTTAGATATGTATTTTACAACATACATTACCAACATATCTGTTACGGTCTGATCTAAGGGATCCAAACGCAGGGAGGCACGGAGACCGATGTAGGTCGGCGGAAAAAGGTTTACTGGGCAGGATCGTAGTCGTGGTACAGGCAGGGTTCAGCAACAAGGAATATAGACAAAGGTACAAAGGAGCAGGCAGGGTTGTGGTCGAGGTACAGGCAGGGTTTAGCAACAGAGTAGGCCTATTCTGCAAAGGTACAAAGGGAGGGGGCAGGAATCGTGGTCAAAGAACAAGCAAACAAGTTAGAGAACAAGAAATACTAAGAGATACTGGGGACTAGAAAACAAGACAGGATACGAAATATTCCAGCAACCCACAAACAGGAAACACTGGGTTTAAATACAAATGGGGAGACACAGGTGAAAACAACAATCCAATCAACTCACACAAGACAACTAGAGAGACAGAAAACCAGGAACGGAACAGCACATGGAACACTGGGGAAAACGGACTGGAAAACAGAACTAAAACATAGAACTGCACCAAATAGTTCCCGGGATATTACAATATCATTCAATCCTCTAAATATTAGCTAACAGCTGATCTAATAGAAAATTAGTTAGCATTAGTTAGCATTAAAAGACATACCCTCTGCTGATCAGAGCTTCATCAATAATCTAATAAGAAATAAATCCATTATTTACTCAGGGAGAGGCATTAAAGCAAATGAGGATTTTGACAACGCTTTAATACTAAATCTTCTATATTAACTATTAGGGCTGTGCTAAAAAATCGATACAGCAATATTTCGCAATATTTATTTTTGCGATATACTACATCGATTTCCAGCTAAATCGGTTCTATAAAAAAATACAAATATATATATATATTTTTTTGTAACGTTCACGTTTTAAAAAGGTGTGTGAACTACAACCTCCGTTCCTATAGATGTCGCAGTACAGATAGTTGCCTAGAATTGATGGCCCCCATTTCTGGTAGAGTGAAATTTGGATGCAACATGACGGACGCAGCTGACAAAATTACAGCGGCTCCTTAAAAATATACAGTCGATGTGTTGTATTTCAGCTCTGTTTTTACATTTTCAGTTAACTATGTGGAATATTGCAATATATCGCAATATGTATTGTATCACAATGTATCGTGATGTAATCGTATCGTGATCCATGTATCGTGATCTATCTATCGTATCATGAAGTCCTTGCCAATACCCACCCCTATTGCAGATCATTTGAAACCAAAGCACGTCTCCTGAAAGAAGATTCATGCTCTATATGCTCATGATTTTGCTTCAGCACATTTAATGCTGGATTCGGTTCAGCTCCCTTTGTTTTAGGAAACATTTTGCCGATGTGAAAAAATGTTATCTCTGCTAAAAGGTATCGTGAGCAATGTATCGTGGTGCGTATCGTATCGTGAAGTCCTTGCCAATACCCACCCCTATTAACTATTGAATTTGGCAAAAATTGGCTAGTTAATTTCACTTAACCTGTTAAGTCCTAGGGTGCTGGGAGGTGTGGCTCGCCTAGACAGATATACCCAAAAGGTCAATATGCATAATCTTGGCATCTATGGATAGGTAAGACCTCAGAGAATGTTCAGTCAGTAACATTACTGTTACTATGCCTGAGTAAATGTGATAAACCAAAGGATTTCTATCCTTGCAAAAAATCTATTATAGATTAGACAGTGGATAATGATAGCAATGATCCCATGCACAAAGATGCCACTGCATTCATTCTGCAACTCCTTGACTACAACTGTACCAAAGAAGATATAAATACCACAAAGCACATAGTAAGGATAGGACCAGGCGCACTCTCCATTTGGCCACTTGGATACACAAAGTTTGCCACAGTTTTTTACCTCTTTAAAAGGGAATCTTCTCTAGTTTCATATGTCACCCAACATAGCACAGTGGAGCGAGCAAATTATGTTTACTGTTTTTTTTTTTTTTACTGTTTTACTGTATTCCATTTCAATTGTCCCCTATGACTTTTTTTTTTTTAAATATCGAAATTATTGCCAAACAAATATTGTTTGGACAAAATAGCATTATGTGTGATTACATTTTTTCAAACCTTGGCTTTGAGGACCTAATGGTTTAGTCATATTTTGAACATTCATTTGTTTTTCATTTGTTAGAATAATCGCATGTTGTTTCGATTAGACCGCGGATAGGTATAGGACAAAATATACTTTTTTTGGTCTTCTGTGTGAGATGGTGTGTTGGCTTCTACCTTTTTGCTTGTGTGTGTGTAGGTGCACGTATATGTATATACAGTATATGTGTAAGTGTCTGCGTCTGTGTGTGTGTGTGAATATGCAGGGAAGGGTTCGTTTCTAGAATGAGCACTTGTACTTGTGTGTGTTTGCCAGTGTATGGGGGTGTGTGTTTGCCTGTGTATGGGGTTGTGTTTTTATCATCTCCCAAGTTAATAATGTCACGCCTCGCTGCTTTCTACACACACACACACACATAAACACACACATACATATCTTTCCGGGCAGGGACCATCTCCTGATCCTAGGTCAGCGTTGCCCATCTGCCATCATGGTGACTGATTATCAAAAACTGACCGTGATTTTGTGACCGGCTTTGCGCTGCTTTCATCAGGTTATTTGGCTGGACAATGCCCCCCCCAGCTCACCTGTTTATTATATTAATAGAATTATTTTGGGGAAATATATTTGATTTGTCATTCTATAATTAGTCTGCCATAGTTTACTGCTTCTTGGCCAATTTTGAAACGATGTATCAGATAGATCACTACCACTGCCACCACACAAAACTGCTAGTAATGTTTGCTAGAATGTTTTATTTGCCCAGTAACGTTCAGTAGCGAGCTGTAAAGAAAATGCCTTCAACATTTGCTGGTACATTGTACCTGAGCCTCATTATAGGTAATCACAAATGGTAGCATTAGTGATTACCATTTCTAGTGGGGGGGGGGGGGGGGGGGGGGGGCGGGGGGGCCCCGCCCCCCCCCGCCGCGCACCGGGCGCGGGGCGCGCCCCGGGGGGGGGGACGGGGGGG
>JAOEHI010012334.1:0-29862 GCA_025447815.1 Percopsis transmontana
ACACACACTAACACGCAAACTCACCCCCCCCCCCCAGCCCCCCCCAGCCCCACTCCCCCACCCAAAGTGACACTGGTCCCTAAAGGAGACAATACTTGTTGTCTTAATCTCATCTCACGCTGCCTTTCTCCTCTCTTTTTCAATGACAATCTCTTTTTGTCATAATATTATCCAGTGTTCAGCCGTTTTAGTAGGAAATTTGAATTTGGAAAATTGAATTTAGAAAATTGAATTGAATTTCAAGACCAGGTTTATAACCTGCTTGTGAGGGCTTGCTTGGCCTACTTCCACCTATTTTGGGCTGGTTTCGTTTGATGCTTAATAACCCTTGATGTACAACATCACACACCCATGTGATAGCTAAATTAAGAAAGGCATATTTATGGCATTAAACACACACAAAAAACATGTTAAAATTATAAAATTATTATTATATACAAAATGTGTGATGTAGCCACTCAAAAACACAATGTTTATATAATCAAAATGGCTTCCCTGCACAGATCTATCGACAACAATAGGGCCTTATCAAGAACCACTTTATTCAGATAGTGTGAGAACACATTGCCATCTGGGGCGGCTTGGCTCTACTGCATTTTGGGCATTAGAAACCAAACAACACACACACACAAACACACACACACACACACACACACACATACACACATACGCACAAGCACGCACATTAGCTTAGCTCAGCCGTCATTAATCGTTGTTAACCATCAATTCTGTCAGTTAGCAGCTGTATAAGCCATTAGCAAGGCGCTACTCACCCTGTTAAGACCACCACAAAATCCATTACATTCCAACCATTACGCAGGTAGGAGCCCTTATGAAAGGCCAAGCCCAGGGCGATGATCTTGATGCCAGCCTCGAAGCAAAATATTCCAATAAAGTAGGGCTCAGTGTCATCCTGTCAAGACAGAGAAGGGGAAACCAGGGGGACGCAGGCGAAGTTATGATTTAATATACCTTGTCATATTCCAGGTGTACCAGACATGCTGGCAACAACTAAGGGTTTTGATGTTCGATGTAACTGTCATATAAACCATAAACTACTAGGATTCTGAATGAAATGAATCAACGACAATAGTCTCGAGGAGTGTCTTTTCATAGCTAAAACAACCCTGCTCTCGCTGCTAGTCGCCCTTCGATTGAACACATGGGCTCACAGCACTTGCCATTTTAATTGAACAACTTAACAACCGAGCCGGTGGGAGCCCGGGCGTTGGGGGGAGGGGAGTTACATGGGGAGATCTAAGACAACACTGTTGGGCTTCTGGTTGACCTGCAGTGCCGTGGGAGAACCCCTCTCTCTGCTAATGGTTAGCAGAGAGAGGGGTATGATATGAAGTCCTCAGACGGTCATTTGTGCATTATACACAATGGGCACAAAATATTTTACATCTTTATATGTCCGAGTCAAAGTTGAGACATTTAGGTTCTATAAAAATGACTAGGACAAAACATTTGGCTGTAATAATTACTGCTGAGGGGGATTTAAAACAAAGGTTCTCATACATACATACAGATGCAGTGATTAATAATGGCTCAATGAAGAAAAGAGAAAGGTATACAGTTCTTTAACTAGCTCTAAGTCGTTTGTATGTGACTTACCAATCTCTCAGACATGGGGGTCTTGTCTAAGGCGGGCAGGTGTTGTTCTAGGGCCAGCACGATGCAGTTTGCTATAATCGTGGCCAAGATCATGTACTCGAATGGAGTGAGACAGTTAAGGAAGAAATGCATTTACAGTAGAGTGGTTGAGAAAACTGAATTGAGAGGATTGTTACTTAAGAGAACTAGGAATACACTGCTAAAGGGTTGTCTAAAATGTTTGTGCTGCTTCAGAACTCTTAAAAAAGAATGGCACTTCTGCAACACTGCGCCAAAGGAGTGCCTCTAGCCATGGTGAAGAAATGACACGTAACAAAACATTGTTAGTCTGCTAAAACACCTCCCTGCAGTGGACTGTTGTTGTTTATCAGAGGAATCACCTGTGTGTGTGTGTGTGTGTGTGTGTGTGTGTGTGTGTGTGTGTGTGTGTGTGTGTGTGTGTGTGTGTGTTTGGCAACGTCCCCAGGAGAAAGACTGGACCAGTGGACAGCAGCCTGGTCTGTAGCTGCCATTCTGCAGATTTCACTGCATCAGAACAAGGGGCTTAGTAATGTGCTAAAGTCAAAGTCGTGATAAATTTCTGTTCAGCACTGGAGCTAACCAACCAGTTACTTAAATAACGAAAACCCTTACACAACTTAATGTAAATTAATAGCAACACCTTGCAGATTCATTAAGAGACTAATTGTGTTTCACGGTTCCCCCCACCCCACCCAACACACATGCCCCCAATGAATACATACATAAATACATATAAATTCCAAATCTGCAACAAAAAAAAAGAAAGAAAAAAGATTGAGTTGGTATACACACAGCAGTCAACAGGTGGAGTCCGCTGTGACGTAACAGCTCAAATGCATACACAATCTAATAAAAATGGACCATTAACTGGAAAAGCACTTTCTCTGTATTCTGTTTCAGTGGCTTGTTTGTTTGCCGTCACGCCCACGTAGAGAGCCACCGCCTCGGTACTTAAAGGCAGCTGGCCAATAGCAGAGGACCACCAGTGTTCACACGTGGCTGGCTTCAGTACCTCAGACAGCGCCCGTGTGGAACGTGGTTCTAATGGCTTCAAAAAACACAATAGAAAAGCGCTACAAACAAAAGTCAAACATCGATAAAATTGTGATTTGGTTCTTTAAAGCCAAATAAATGTGCAGCACAATACCGTATACGTAAAGTTTGACACTTGCTGTAACTGTTGCAATTTGCCAATTGTAAGTGCGTTTAGAGACAGGGCCAACACCCCTAACAGGACTTTAGCCTGTAGACTAAATCCAGCGTTTTCTAATCTTATCACTAAAAACAACGTTAGAGCGTTATGTATTACATACGGACCACTTAGAAACACCTGTAAGGATATGGCCATTCGGTAATCCGTTTGGCATATTTCCGTATGATATTATCCTCACTGAAGATGAATAGTGATCGGTTGACAGTAAGGCAGTTCTGTTTGACGGGGATGGGGTTGTATATGGCCATTGTCCTGGCCCTTTGAGCCATTGTTTGCTTGTACATCCTCTGTCCCCCCGCGGGGCCTGCCTGCCGGGCCCCCCCTCTACCCGGGCCCGCAGGGCAGCCACCTCCATACCGGCTGGGCAGTTCGTCTTCGAAGCGAGCCATTCTAGAAGAGCACAGATCTTGCTGTAGAAATCGAACGTGACACTAGATGAGAAATAAAGAAGTAGCATCACAACACACACAGTTGTTCCAGCCACAAGTTCCTTTGGGTGTGTGTATTGTCCAGGAGAATATTCAAACATTCAAAAACAAGGAGGGTCTCTTCAACGTCTCTCTGTTATCTCCTTCCTCTCATTTGCCATGCTTTCAATTTCCCCGAACGTGGAAAGGACACCAAGAAAGTTTAGATTTCCATATTCCATGATGCATAATTTCCCATGGTGACGGCTCTGGTCTGATGTACTGTAGGCTGTGCGTTTTAACTTCACACTACAGTAGCCTATGCCTTCACCCAGGCAAAAAAAACGTTGATAAACAGCCAGTTCAACATATACAATTTTGAACCATCGAATAAGACACAAACGCCATAGCAAAGGTATTGTCGGAAACACACAGCCGTCTTAAAAATAAGCTCCAGTTAGAAACGCATCATTCCAATCCACGCCTCGACTTACCGGTTGCGGGTTTGAGTCTGGTTTCTCGCCTCTCCCCACACTGACCAAATTATAAAAAAGGGCTCGCTCATGAATAAAGCGCTGATTTGTTCCCCCCCCCTCTCAAATTTTCAGGGTCTCAATGCGTTTGGAATACCTCGGCTTAGTAAAAAAAAAAAAAAAAAACCTTCTTCCGCGAAATCACAGGCGATGTATAATGTAACCACTTTCTCCAACCACTGCTTCTTATGAATCAACCCACGTGACTGAAAAGACGCCAGCCAGTGGCTCCACCTGTGCAGTCTCTGTATCCATAGCGCCAGAGAAGGTTGCTTCGCTTCTGCGCACTCGGCACAACATCGAGCAATAAAGAATCACGTAGAAAAGTTACCTATTTTCATTCCCCTACCTAATAATCCTAAACCTCACGAATTTGATTCGGGGTATGTTTTCTGTACGTTTGTTCACAATACGACTCATATGGCTGATGAGATTGCTCCATTCAGAATGCTAGCTGCAGTAAGCATCGTATTCCCTGATCATAAAGCCATGCCAATTCAACCTATAGGGATTTCCTTATCCTTACATGTAACTTAGTATGCAATAAAAATAATAATAAATCACAAAATGACAGATGTTTTAAAAATGCATTTAATTGCCACATTAAAAAAATCAAAAACAGTCAAAATCAGTTAATTAATCTGTTCACTTTATAAACTTGCAATAGCCTTTTAGAGTTGTCAAAGGCTATCTGGCCTATTACTATTCATTCACATTTTTTAATATTCAATCCTGTGTCAATGTGTTTGTTAAAAAGCCTAAAACATTTCATCATCTTATTAAGAAAAGAAGTATGTGTAATAAACTAATTGGGTTGAATGGCAGTCAACACACAGCTCTTGTCTCACGGCTCACAACAAGAGCTTACATGTTTTTGTAAATGGGCCGATCACTTTTCTCAGAATTTGATAAGAGACTATTTAATATCTGTTGCCTGTGAATCAATCAACGAGTCATGGTTGGTGATCATGTTGGAAAAAAAAAAGAAGAAGAAAAAAAAAAGCACGTGGCGTTATGGAGCTTCTCGTCAGGTCGTCGGATGTCGTAGGCCCGTCATGTGCTGGCCAGCAAGTCCTGGCCGCGTCCTGTTCGGGCGCTGGCGGCGGACGAGTGCAGACACTTTGATCTGCCACACTGGCAACTGAAGTACTTACTCTTCACCCTCCAGTAATGATCGCCGTAGTCAAACCTAGACAGAGAACAGACCGTTTATACATCTGTTCTCCTATCGAGATATTATCTGTAGGAGATGGCTTTATGGGACGCCCCATATGGGGCTTAATGGGAACAGTAAGAGCTTACTGTGACTTAATGACCCAATACTGTGTTGGAATGGAATGAAATTAAATGAATGCCACATGTACCTGGTGATAAGGTCTCTACTAGTGGGAGAAGAACAAGCCAAACAATTACAAAATAAGGTCAAAAGGAGAGCTTGATTTGACTTTATGGCCTAAAATCAAATGTAATAATTGTATTATAATTATATTAGAGAAGTATATAAGAAGGTACTGTACATACTGTAGTTAAAACGAAAGATGGTTAAAAAAAATTGAAAATTGAAAGTGAAGGGAAATCATGAGCTTAACAGAATAAAAATCATGTTTTTCACTTCTTTTTTTACATAGTTTTCACTTCAATATTAGCCAATATTTATTAAAAACGAATTAAGCATTATGTTTCTAACAATGTATTTATTAGACTTAAATCACAGCTACAGGCCCAAGGGGCTTCATAACAACACTCCCTAACCATCTGGCCAAGCAAGCAATATCCCTGACAACTAAGAACATTCGATTACAGGGCACTAGGGTACAGCATAAGGACAGCGTAAAGACAGCACAGAGTCTGTTGTGCGGCTGTATGACGCAGCAGGGGGAAATTCTCTGTTTGAGCAGCAGGACTAGTTCAGAGGCAGGAGAGGCACTGAGTGACACTCCCTCCTCAGAGCTATTCAGCATCCACGTCAGTGACACAATAGAAATCTAAACTCAACTGAACAGGAGGAGGCTGGGAAACGCTAACAACCACACCTTGCAAAGCTCAAATTCAATCTATAGTGCACATAAGGCTTGGTGATATGGGCAAAATATCATACCACAATATTTGTGTATATACATTTTTATCATTTCTAGTTTACGCTACTGGAACGCCCAAATTTCCCCTCTGGGATTCGTAAAGTTCTATTTCAGTCAATATTTGACAATACTAACCTACTTAATAGCAGAATAGCACAATCTTTAAAGAAATTATAGATCGCCAGGAAGATATTTTCATTTGAATTGAAGCAAAGGTCAACTTACATTGGACATTTTGTCCAAAATTAACATGGAGGAAATTCTGTTTGTAAACTGTCGTCATAAAATGGTGAAGATAATAACGTCATATCGGCAGGCCTACCTACTGTATGCCCGTTTTCAACCACTCACCCTATCTGGTCCCCTGCTTGGATGGGCCTGCAGGAGAAGAAGGCTATCCGTGGGAAGCGTAGGTCCTGGTGCATCGTGAACACACGCACGACCAGCAGGTTCGGCTCACACAGATGGTTGATGAAGCGTCCAATGTTGCCATAAAGCCGCGCATCGATGCAGTGCACGTCACCCACCTGTAGGGGCAGTGGCCAAGCCCGCAACCAAGAAATGGCTTAACATTATAAGTACTAATAATCACTGGAGCTGATGTCTAACGTTTTAATAATAAACTTGACTGTAGATTATACCTGAATATAGGTTCCTATGCTGTCATTCGGTAAAATAAATGACAATAAATGATAAATCTTTTGCGGACAGAAACTGGATAATCGTTTTCAATCGTTCGTTGACTTCCTTTTTTCTCCAAAACATACTTGTAACTGAGGTAAATAAAGGATAACTTTACAGTAATTAGGTCTACAGTTCCTCTCCACTGTCAAAACTCGGGGGAACAAACGGGACATATGCATGCACGCCACTACAAATGATCTGTAAATCACAAAAACATTGCACACTACCAGTAGAGATGGCAATCATAATTTTTTTCTGTGTATGTGTCCCAAATTAATCCAGTTTGCAGAATTAAAGTGTTTAATAAATATTTACATCCGGGTTTAAAACATTAAATATATCTCAAATTAAATTACGGAGGAACTTAATGCATTCTACCAGTAGAAAGGGAGACCATTTTATAGACACATTTTAAATGACACAGAAGTATTTTTGAGAAACAATGGAAGTGAATTGCAGAGCAATACAACCGAGTTGCTGGTCAGACACATACAGAAGATGAGGGGTTAATTCATGGCAAACATGAGGCGAGGACTTAATATTGAGCTAAGGAAGCTTGTGAGTCAAGGGTTTAACAGTTAAATCGTGTTTGCACTGCCATATTATTAGAAATTCATATTTATATTATTCAGTGTTACTTTTTTTTTACTATTAATTTATTGCTCTTTCACTAATGTTAATTGTGGTATTTCAATGTATTTTTAACAATTTCTCATGTGCCATGTAAACCAATTGTCAAAAATTCCATAGAAATAAAGACAGGAGGAAAGATAACATCGTCTGTCTGGTGAGGAAACATTACATGTCATTGATTTTTTTGACAAGCCAAATTTAAGACTGCACAGGCTAATAACGTCACCTTATTGTCCAGGGTGAAGAGGTAAGAGTCGTTCTCTCGTTTGTCTGCCTCTGCGTCGGTTATAACCTCCCCAGTGTACCTATGGAAGCACGGTTGTACAACGCAGGTGCTCAGGGGAAAGCTCAGAGAGCAGGTTTTACTGAATATTCGATGATGCAAATAACTGTATTCTATGATAGCGCATGTGAGAGATCACAGTCCTCACTCGCAAATGAATGTCCCTTGAGGAATGTTCTGCAACGCTCTGACTCCCCAGCCCATGTTGTGTGTCCTGTAGAGCTGCAGGCGGACTCTGAGAAACACAAGGCATAAATAACACCAATCAATTAAGGATTATTTCATGTGTTTATGGATCCCACACTGGTTCTCAAGACTTTCTGCGATTTCTGCGGACCGCCTTTACATTTAATATGTGTGCCAAATGAGGGGGAAAACGTCAAATGCACCTGGCCATGCCCTTTAGTTTAGTGAAATAACCAATAAACTTGCACTCAGAAAATTAGGACGGCAGTGCCACATAGAAGATATTAATAAGCATTTTAAAACATTTGGCCTCAAGTACTAAATGGTAAACAGGCATCCATACATCGCGGTACATTCGAGAGGCGTACTTGTGTGCGTACCATAGTAGACAGAAAAAAGTAAGTGGATTACTGGCATTAAACTACATTAAAACTTAGAAACAAGCCAGAACCAAAGTGTCAAAAGCCAAAACAAGTGTTTAAAACTTCTAAAAAAGGAAGTTTTTCGTGATTTACAGATCATTTGGTGTGGCGTGCATGTCACGTATATATACACATCCCGTTTGTTCCCCCAAAATTTGACAGTGGAGAGGAACTGTAAAACAAATTACTGTAAACTTATCCTTTATTCACCTCAGTCCATTTTGGACCACACGGTTCCTACAGGTCCTCCAGCAGGAGCAGGCGTGGTTACATTCAAACAGCACTGGAGGCTCCCGCTGACAGAAATCAAGCGGTAAGAGGCCCTCCTAGATTCACAAGGACACAAGTCGCCAGCAGTGAAACACGACACAAACCATGGTATAAATGACGTCTCCGTTACGACAATAGACACACTGTGAGAAGCCTTGCGCTTGTTAGGACGCATTCACTTACATTGTCGTACCAACATCGCAGGCTCAGCTGACCACACATGCAAGTGTTGGAGGAGCAGTCTTCACTACAGTTACAGTGCTGAAAGAGACATTATAAAGTGACTGTTCAAAGAAATAATCTATTCAGTGTATTGTTTTATTCAAAGCACAATACATTTTCATGACTGCATACATTTTATAGGAATTGGATTCCTTTGTGATGTCAGCAAATGCAGTAGGGATTGACCCCTGATACCCATTCTTTCTCTGCCCAGCTCAGACAACAGCACTGAGACAATATTTCAAACCTATTTCTTATTGTACCACAATGCGTTTTTTAGGCCCTGAAGCAAAATCCATTTACAAGCACTGGCCCGAAACGCAAGACAAATCGTGCGATATGTTTATACTACCATAAACAGTTACCAACATCTCTTCACCAGTAATTGACCCCACAAGGTGGCAATATGTATGAATTTACTTTTTTATAAAGGGGAATCTTTTCTCTGCAACATTTCTGTTACCTGTAAGTGAGTGATGTCCTTGTCAATGCTCAGTGGGGAAGTGACACAGTTGTCCGGGATGTATTTAAAGTCCGTTGGGCAAGGCTCACTGTCCACCCCATTTACACAGGTTATAGGAACTGCCTCGTACCCCCGAGACATGTCCCTAAGGAGGGGTGAAGAGAATTTTTGTGTAAACACGTTGTGGGAAGTATGAGGTTGTAAAATTGTGATCGATTTGTGCTACTAAGTAAGGGAAATGTCTGTTTAATTGAAAGCATTAAAGTGGCTTTGAACAGTAGACATGAAGATAAGGAAATCACTTGGCCAGCGCTGTAGATGCATTAGAAGCAAGCGAGATAAAAGGGAACCCAATATAGGTAAGAGAACTGATAAATACAGTTCATTAAATAGTGACCAAAAAGAGTATTTCATCCCCGAATGTCACTTTGGACATATATTATAGTAAAGAAGTGATACATTTAATGATGGTAAATCTTCAGGTGCAGCTTTGTCTATGGCGGTGTCTGTTGCCACACTAATACTCCTGATACATAAACCTCATCACTTCCTGTACCACCAGTACGCAGACACTTGTTAGCAAATGTTCCGTTAGCTAATGTGCTGCTGTTGCCTGCATCGGAAAAAGGTTATTCTCTGCAGCGTTAAAACGGCCATTCATTCCATTGTCCTGGGTGATCAACAGAATGAGCGGTAGACCTGCTGAGAAGCCTCTCTCCATGGCAGTCCCTGCCTCTCCTGGCGTCAGTCAGTTTCTTGTTGGTGCAGAGTGCCGTCCAGACCTTGGAGCCGTACAGACAGCAGTCCAGAGGGGTCTCTCCATCTCTGTTCCTCAGGTTCACATCAGCTCCCCGAGACAGAAATAGCCTGTTGACATGGAGGGTGTATCTTGAATTATTAGTTATTATGACAGAAAGAATGTAACTTATACTGACGAGGTTAATAGGGGCTCTATAATACAGGCTACAGATACTACAGATAAGACTAGTGTTGCACTACAGGTTGACTACAGGTCAACGGTACTGAAGTGGCCCTAGTTTCCAGGTCAAGACGCAAGTGGAGGCGCACGGCGCAAATTCAAGGCGCCAGTCGATCTAAGGTGTGGCCAATCTTTTTTTGCTAATATCGGGACATGTGGCGGTGACGATAATCGTGCGCAACGGTGGCGCAGGTATAAAAGGGTTGGATTAGAATGAATAAATTATCAGTAGGAGTGGTGGGGGCTGTCTTCATTTACAGCCAATAAAAACAGCTCCTCTCATTTCTTTAAAAGCAGCATGCTCTCGGTCATGGCGAGCTGTCCATTTCGTAATAGACTGGAAAAGTCCAGACTGGCTAAGACTTTTCGTCCTTTCAGGTTGAATGAGGTTAATTGAAGTATTGAAATCCTGAAATTAGTAAACGCACGCAAGCAAGAGAAAAACCACCTTGAGCCCAACGAAGTTGTCACTACATCTAGAGCCCACTATGTTACTTAAAGGGAATTCCGGCCAATCTTGGACTGAGCATCGTTTGCAAGGGCGTAGGTTTAGGTTGATATTTGGTAGGGACATCTTTCTCTGCTAATGCCGATATCCTTTTATGGGTCGCTATATTTGTTTAATTAGCAAGACGAGTTCACAACATTGTTCATGGTTATATTGACACTATTATCATAATGTCATTTTAAAGTTGATTTGCTTAAACTGACATGACATTGGTAGTTGCACCTTGGTCAGAACATGCCTTTCATCAGCGGCTCACTCAAAATGTGTACTTTGACAGAATTTGCTTCCAGGCGTGACTAATTAAATTGGGAATTGTCGGGTCGCTTCCCCCTTCCTCATTTTACAAGGACGAATAACGTCCGAGAACCCTGGCTGTTCAAAGTGACTAAGAAGGTTCTCATATAGTTCTCATATAACATGAAAAGTTTTTTATTTAGAAGGAAATGGCATAATATAGAAATTATTATTAATGTAATGGTCCCTTAATATTGGTAAGGACGTCCCTACCCAAACCTATGCCTGTGATGGTTTGTAACCAACATTTAATCAAGCAACTGAGTTTAGACCGAGTGATCTGTGCCGTCTCTCAATCTCTCATTAAAATAGGAAAATACAACCACGTCTTGGGTTACTACATTGTTAATGTTACAGACCGCAGAAGGAAGTGTTTTGGGTTTGAGCTTTTGATGGCCCCGTTAGTTTCCACTATAATCTATGGAGTCTTAATAGAAAATGGGAAAGTTAGCTCCTGCAAAAAGGATGTGCCAGAATTCCCCGTTAACACCGTTCTAGGTAGATCCTCATGGGGATGAGAAAATCGTCTGCTCTGGTTGGTCTGGTGGGACTGCCGACTCACGTCACACACTCCAGCTGGTTCTCTCGGGCAGCGACGTGTAGTGGCGAGTCTCCGTGGACGTTGGCGGCGTGCAGGTCGCACCTGGCCTCCAACAGGGCCTGGGCAATGTCGTCGCAGCCCGACAGCGCTGCCCAGTGGAGGCAGACGTTCTCCTCCTGGACACAGGTGTACAGGAGCGAGAGGGTGGGTTTGTTCACACACACACACACCGAGTCGCTTCATCTCATAGCAATGGGGCAGAACACTATCTGAAGGACGGTTAGCCATCATGAGCCATTTCATTCTGCCTCGAGTCATAACAGTACTGCTGTCTCCAAGTACTAAATGGACAAGTTAATAGACAAATGTGAAAACAAACGTGCTGTTTAACTAGACTGTAAGTAGATACTGTAACAAATCAGGATGCTTTTGTGCACACAAAACATTCAAGTTCCACGCCTGAACTAGAACGTCCATTTTAAGTCCACGCAGTCCAAGGTAACCCAGAAAGACATTAAATAGCGAATCATTTTCATCATAACATAATTATTAAACAGTTAAAGTCACTACAAGGAAAACTACTCATAGTGCCTATAACTGTGTGGAAAATAATGGAAGTCTTAAATACTGTAGGCCCACCATCTAAGGTCTAAGCACTTGAGTTTGATAATAACAATAAAATAATAATTACGGAGTAGAATGAGTGTATAAGACGTACTCCTTGTCCAAAGCAAGATACGCCCCGATAAAGTGTTTTCCTGTCACTCAGTGAGAGCTGGGCTAACAGAACATTATGCACCCTCTGGGGACACACTTGTCCGTGGTTCCAGCCCAACGGGCCTGCACGGGGCGTGAAAACAGAAGGCCCCTACATGTCGGAGCGCGTGCATGAGCGAGACAGCAGGTCTCCTGCACTGACCTTGTCCCTGATGTTAACATCGGCACCTTTGGCAAGCAGCAGATAAACCAGCTCTTTGTGTTTGTACTCGATGGCCCAGGTGACCGGAGTCCATCCACCATCGTCCTGAACAGACAAACAAACCCAAAAAAACTGCAATATAGCCCTCTAAGGAACTGAGTATATACTGTGATTTCCCAGGTTAAACAAATACCACTGAGGACTACATAAGCTTTGATATACTCCCAAATAAATCTCTGATCTGCTTAAGGCTGCATTCTTACTGGGAGCCTCTCTCAACAGGGCCGGCTTTTTGTTTCATTTGAGGGGAAAGAACAAATGCACTGTTCATGTTTCAGACAGCACTGAGGAACTGTAGCACTCCAGGTTGAAGGTGCTTTTGTCAAAAGCGCATTGCACTTCAAACAGCTTCACTAACTAACAAGAGCATCTATGAGCTCTCTTCTTTTACTTGGGAGAACAGCTTTTAGATAGCTTATGAATCCAAAGAGGAGCTCCCCAACTTTGCCATGGTCTATTTGGTAAGAGAGGTGCATTGAACCACGCTTCCCCCTACAATAGACAGACAGCCATTGACTCAAGTACGCCCATCTAGGAGATATTACTATTCAAGTGGATCCTAAAGCAGCGGAAGTTAGTAGATGAGGCAGTGTGCATGTGTACCTGACAGTTGATGGATTTAGATGCCTTGGAAAGCAGAGGATGGACTATGTCATAATGGCCCAGTTTAGCAGCCAGATGCAGACAGGTGGAACCCTTGATGTCCTGGGGTGACAACAATAGTCACACTGAACGAACAATAAATCACATGGTACCCTGTCGTTACCGGACCTGAGGCTGCTCAGCAACGTGGAATTTCATTTGAGGGAATTGAGGAAAGCAAAGTTCACATCGGGTTTTTTTTGTGTTCTGCGTGTATGATGACCAAGTTATGTTAAGTATCCCAATGGTGAACACAAAAACAAATGTTCACTGCAGCTTTGTTTTTACCGAATATGTTTTTTCTAAATTATTCGTTTTAATATATTAATATAGCACTGCCCAAATTCAACCTGGTAAAGAAAAATATGCTCACTGAATGCACTTAAGACTAAATTGTTACATAGCTAAAGGATTTTCATTATATTTAATTCGATTTTTAAAATGTTAATCCCAGATGAAAGCACACAGTGGGTCGTGATATGACGGGCAACAATGAACATCGTCGCTGAATTAGCGTACGTTCTCACTAACCTTATGGGTGACGGAGGCCCCGGCTCTGAGCAGATACTTGACCGTATCCAGGTGGTTGTTCTCACAAGCGTCCATCAAGGCGGTCCTCTGCTCCTCATCAAACATGTCCAGGTTGGCTCCAGCCTGGACATAGTTAATGCTTGTAACCGAGGTGTCCAATCCATAAATCAAGATTCAAAGGAACGTTTCACCCAAAAAGCATTTATCCAATTGCAGCTGCATTGAGAATTCAGCTGCAATTCATTTTTAATCCAGAAATTAAAAAAAAAAAAAAGTATAAAGATAAAAAAATAAAAATAACTATCAATTGTACCAGTAAACAGTTACATTCTCAGTGAAGGGATCATTAAAAGCCAACTTAGCCTACTTATCCAAAGTGAAATTAACGACACTAACGTTAGTCCTACCTACAAAAAAGATGTAGACTACTAGATACGATATCAACCTCCAACTCCAACAACCCCCAACAACTGTGTCTCCTAGCAACAGATTGTGTTTTAGCGTCAGTGTAGTCTGGCGACTGGTGTGCGATCCTAGTCGTGTGGTTTATGATGCCTATTTTGTCGGTAACCCTGATAATCGGAGTGAAAATAGTCACCTAGTATATGATACCCCATGTTAAGATTGTAAAAATCAGAATCAAAAATCAAAACCTCAAGTGGGAGTACAACCTTTTTTCTTCCAGCATTCCAGGCTGCGAGGGGTGAGTAATTCATACACTAATGGTAAAAGTATTGCTTTAAAGGGTGCTGTGAATATATTGGCCAGAGGGGGAAGAGACGAGACATGGGGGAGTTCCTCCTAATCCTCTTAATTCCTCCCAAACGAGTCTTTAGATTCGTCATCAAACACAATGCTGGTTATACTGAAAGTAGTTCTTTTGAACGTACTGAGGGATTGAAGTCATATCTGCCTGCACACCAACACTGAAAGCTCTGTCGTACTTTCTCTACACTGAATATATGCTGGGACCACCTATGTGCCAATACCCTAATAAAAGTGTAATATTAGCATCTCTTCACCTGGACCAGCATGTGGCAGACATCCTGGTGGCCCCGGGCCGCTGCAGCATGAAGAGGCGTGCGTTTGCTCTGACCCTCCATCATGAAATTAGGGTCCTTCCCATCCACTGCAGTGCACACAAGTTATGCAGTGAAAAATAACAGAAAATAACAGAAAAATTATTCATACTTTACACAGAGCACTAATAATGTAAGTGTATGCAGAGACTCAAACATTAAAAAGCACACTCCTTATTTTGGGGTCGTAATTCCCCTTGTGGTTAAAACCAGCATTACAAAACATGTTTATATTTGAAACTGGCTGGCATTTCTTTTCCACTCCTCCCCCTAATGCCATTTGCCATTTCCCTTCCAACTTAAAAGTGCACGCCAAATCACAATCCGTTACCTAGGAGATGAATAACCTTCTGGAGCTCTCCTTGCATTGCAGAGATGTACAGCTCCTTAGTGGGGTACGTCACTTTATTTGGCTTCAAGCTACGAACACGGTAAAGGCTACAATTAGTCATCGACGTCAACGTGCACATTTCCACTAAATACTACAAACATTATTTCAAATTTCATGGTTTTTCTTACTTTTCATCATCTAGGGCTGTCAGGATCCTCTCCAGTGATGTTTTAGGCAGCTTGCCTTCAGCAGTAACAGGGTTTTCCTTCAACCTTCCAAAAAAATAAATACATTAAAAAAAATCTGAAAGGAATATTTATATTTGACATTTAAACTACAAATTGCACTGTTGGTGCCATAGTGGTCGGGGCTGTGCAATTTAAACGTGCTCAACAATAAACTGTATACACTTCAATAATAAGTGAACGTATACGACATTACACTGGACTGCTAATTTCTTCTTGTTCATTACTTCTCAAAGCCCTTTTTTATATTTTTCTGCTATTTGTCTTTGTATTTAAAAAGCACCAAGTCGACCAAGTAAGTCATTTAAAATATCTAATGAAGAAAATCAGACTTAAGCTTATTATAATGTTGCATGTGTTAATTAATATATATATAGAGACTTAAGCTTATTATGTTGCATGTATATATATATATATATATATATACATATATATATATACATACACACACATACACACACACCATATGTTTCTTTAGGTTTAATCTGCACAGAACTGAAAGAAAATAAGAAAATGCAAGAGAGTCCAACATCTGTGATTCTATCTGGCCTTTACAGGAAGGTAAATGCTGCCGCTGGAATCCTGTAGCAATTAAAAACTGATCTGTCCTGCCGTTACATGTGTGGGCTGTTGGCTCTCGTCCTGTGCGGCTCGCTGGTCTTCTTAGCCCTGAGAATCTGGGGCACCGCCGCCACCGTGGCAGGAGATGGCCCAGCAGGCACAGCGCGCACAGCTGGCAGAGCTGGCCCCGAGTCCATTCTGGGTACAGAGGCCACAGGATCAGGTTTGGGCACCGTGACCTCTTTAGCCCGGCTGGTGTCCTCCCCACAGTGGGGACAGAAGCGGCGATCCTTTAGGACGGAAGCACAGTAGCGGTGGAACCGGTGGGAGATGCTGTCATATGGACGACACTCCATGAATGTCCCCTGAGAGAAAGAGCAGGAACTAATTGTTAGGCTTTGGAATAACGCTGAGGGCACCCGGAGAGTCTAAGAGCAACCGGGTCCTGTTTGGAAATACTCTTGATTTGTATATTTCTTTTAAAAAATGAAAATAAAATATAACACCAGTTTAGCGGAGCTTGATGCTCAGGCAAATAATTGCCTTCAACTACAGCTAATCACTGTACACATAGTGTACATTTTACATATTTATACGAAGTATATATATATATATATATATATATATTATTTTGATTTATTGCCTTACATTGTAATGATCAATGTAAACTTTTAAGTTTTGTTTGCACCCCAGGAACAGTAACTGTTGCATGAACGAATGAGGTCTGTGATCAAACAGGTCACATACAAGTGAATGTAAATTATCTAAATTAATCGTTTAGTTTAAAGCAGTATGTAGTTCCATTGAAGGTGTCAAATTAATCTAAAATAGTAAATGTTGTTCTTTTAACTGTCCTTAGCTGAAGTACTGTGCCATATTACGATTTCATAGAATGCAACTCAAGGCACTTGCAATGTATCGAGCTCTATTGACACTGTTCTAATAGAATGCTTTTACTCATTAAATGTACTTATTGTAAGTCGTTTTGGATAAAAGCATCCGATAAATCTTAACATATTTTGGGTTAAAATTTTAAAAGCTACAGATTTTTTCAGACATTTTCTAATTCTAAGCCCCGACCTACAGTTGCTAAATGGGGCAGCACAGAGCTTCAAGTGAGCAGGTGAATTTCCCCAGGAGGTATTGAACAAATTTCGACCTGGTCGAAAAGTAGAGCAGGTCGCGGGACCAGGTTTGTACGTCAGCTGGTGTCCCTCTTCACTTACTGTCCGACAAAACAGGCCACAGCCAGGACAACACTGGTGCTTGACCATGCCGGCTCGGTGGTCCTCACACAGAACTAGCAGGTGGACCGTGTTGGACGGACGCATCATTTCCTGCTTCATCACCCGCCTCTGACAACGGTTTACCTGGGGAAAGAAAAAGGATTAATGGATACATAATAGGATAAATAATTTCATGATTTTGTAATGACACATCTTAATTCATACAATGTATGAGTTTCTGTTTGCCTGGATACATTGGGATACTTATTATTCAATAATGCTAATTGTTGTTGCCCAGTATTTTTAATCTAGTTTTATCATATTTAATACAATGTCAGGTATATTGAAATTTTAATTAAAATAAATAAATATCTTAAATTGAAACAACAATTTGATAACTGCAATATACCCCAAAGCAAACTGTTTTCACCACTGTTGGGGGCAGGGGTGTATTTTGGGCTTTACCCTTACCATCCCGTCCACACTCTCTGTGGCCATGCAGGTCTGCTCGAAGGACGACAGGCCGTTTCCACAAGAGGGGGTCTCCATACGACAACAGCACAAAGGCAGCTCTTCTGCTAGGTCTGTATCCGTCACCTCAGCATCTAATGGTAAGCCTTCAGAAACAAACCACATTATTAGGGGTGTGCCAAAGGTTGTTTTATCGATAAACAGTTTTTCTAAATTTGTCAGATTGGGTATCGACCTGTAAAATGTATGATTGATCTTTAAGGCTAATATGCATTTTTAACAGTTTTACTAAGTTTGTTTCCGCAATGGTTAAACATGAAGAGAATTAAACAGACAGGCTCTTACAGCCTAACTGCCGTATTAAAGGAAAAGGAAAGGAAAAGGAAAAAAGAAGTGACTTTGCATTTGTAAATTTGTGTTCCCTTCAGAGCTTTTTAAACATCTCTCTATAGAAAGCTGCTATATTGTATTTGATATCTCAATTACAATTAGGTCATTTAGCAGACGCTTTTATCCAAAGCGACTAACAATTACATGCTACTATTACATGGAGCTGATAGGGGTTAGGCATCTTGCTCAAGGATGCTTACAGGTAGGCCAACTCTGTGGCTCGAACCCACAACCTTCTCATTCCCAGAGGTGGCAAAGTTCGACTTCAGAAAGTAAAAGTCCTGCCAGGTTTTCCTTCTGCTTGTTCACTTAACCGGGTGATTTCAATTATTAGTCCCTGTAATTGAAAATACCTGTCAGACTTTCCCACCTTTGCTCTATCGGATCGATATAGAATTTAATCAAATCATAAGTTTGTGAGTCGTAATCAAATCGGGGCATCTGTGCCAATACCCAGCCCTACACATTATTAAATCATATGGTACCTTCAAGTGGGGTCAACTAACACAACCACAACAAGACCAGAAAAAGCAGATTAGTTGTTGTCGTTATCATTAATTTAAACTGATGGATATTTTACTCCCATTAAGTTTGCCACATATGGATGGAACAACATTAATCTCTCTTTGTAATGGGGTAATTAAATCCCCTTTTAATTCAAGAAATCCTACATTGATATAAATTAGTGAGGGACTCACCTGAAAGTGGAGGGGAAAGTAGCTTTTCCTGAGCTTTTAGGTCCAGAGAGTCCAAAGCAAGCTCTGTGTATTCCACCTGGCTGTCAGACTCCAGCTCCATCTTGAAATCACTTCTTCTCAGCTCCTCCACCTTCTCGGTTGGGACCTGTGGTCTTGCTTCAACTGTCAAACCCCCGTCTGTCTTCGCACTGATGCCCAGGGCTGCTTTCTATTTAGGAAAGTATAGAAAGAAAATTAATAACCAATGCGGTAAGTAAAAATACTAGGCTAACTTGATTTAGCAATACGCAAATCCACTTGAGCTAGCATAATTTGTTTTCTAAACTTGAGGTTTTAGGTGACTGTTAGCAGGTATAAAATGGAGACGTGTATGAGACCACCTTCTCTGAGTGTTTCAGAACCTTGGCTTTCTTCTTAGGAACCAGGTTGTATGTTCCCATCTTCCTCCTTTTTCTCTTCATAGCTGGAGGAAAGCAAAGGACAAGATATATACAGGTACAACAACTATTGTATGTACTTCTGTTAGTAAATTCCACAGATGGCAAAGTGCACACATTCAGAGGCTTGTACTTAAAGGTAAAAGTACTGATTCAACTTCTTTACTCAATTAAAAGTGAAAAAGTACAGACTCAGTCTGAAATGTAAATGTACTGAAAAGTATAAAAGTAAAAAGTAGCCCGTTGAAGGACATTTCTATAGGCTATATAATATAATATTTTTTCCCACGGTCGAGTCTCCCTTTCTTTTCGAAAATATTTGTTACTTCCCACCTCTGGTAAACTCATGTTTTCAAAGTGAATAAAAAGTGTGGAATACTAATAGATTCATATTCTTTAGAACTGGATACGGCTGTGTAATTTTATGTTTGTTTTTATGTCTGGACAACAATGGAGTTCTAGGGCTTCCAAGATATGAGCTATATCAGAATACATTTTATTTGCCAAGTAGGCTACGTTTGCACATCCAAGGAATTTATCATTGTGTAGTTGGTGCAGTAGCTAGGCTACAATGTTAGCTAGATGTAGGATACAATACTTGTCCGTAGGAGAACATTGTAGGATTTTGTCGTTTGATTGATATAAAAAATATAAAATTACACCAGCCTTATCCATTCAGGAGCAGAGTTTGGTCATTGATGACATATCCATGTGTGTTTTATGAACCTAGCACAATTGATGAAAAAGTTTTAGGTATGAGAGTTTATTTGAATTACTGAAAAGGTTGGAACTTGCTATGTTAACACACTCCTGCAAAAGAGACCAACCTGGCTGGGGCTTTGTGGAGACAATAGTCTGCCCATTGCCTTTCTGAGTTAACTTCATGCAAGACGGTGGTTCAGATGTGTGTGTCTCAACTCTGGTCATGGTCTTGGCTCCCTTATTGCTGACAGGCTTCAGAGCAGAAAGATAAAAGATGAAGTCATGTTTCGTGGGGGTTTAATTACGTTAGGAAAGGAGACGGCTAATTGCAAGTCAATACCCTTGATTTAAACAGCATAAAAGATTACCTTAAAAACTAAGGAACTCGTTTTTCCAGGTGCCTTGGTCTTGCCTTCTGATGTGGGATCGGTGGACACAGAACTTGGAGTCTGTTCCTTCAAGCTCCCAGAAGCAGTGGCTTGCTCTTTAACTGAAGGCAGACTCGTCAGACTTGCAGGTGATGGTCCAAGGAGCAGAGCATGGGGTGATCCATATGTTCTTATAGGGGCTAGGCCATTTCCCACAATAGGTGACCCATGAAAGGGAGTGATTCGGTTTTGGCCACCCAGGCATCTCTGCTCCTTGGCTCCAGGATTGGAGGGTCTTCTCACTGATCCAAGACCATCTCCAACTCGACTAAGATCCATGGTTTTGCTACAGTCCGTTGACTCGTTTCTGGGGAGTTTTCAACAGCACCTGCAACTTTTATAACTGCGAGTGAAGAAATGAACGCATATCAGCAAACTTTTAATTCAAGCAAGTCTATACGTAACTTTGACCAGTATTTTTTAGCATTCTAAGTTTTTGTTGAGATAATAACGTCATGCATTAGTTAAACTTAATCATGGGATAGATCAAAAATGAACATAACAGATCAGCGAGCGCGTTTAAACGCAAGGCTGCGCAACTACGAAAAGACTCGTAAACACGAGGTAAAGATAAGAACAGATTGGATTGCAAATGTTTAGGAGAATTACCTCCATCCAGTTTGAGCCGATGTCTGAAGTTTAGATGGACGAGAAGGAAACGGTGGGGCAGGAGAAGAGAGCACTTCCCCTTCCTTCCTCACAAACAAACACTGAAAGCGTCACGTGACTGGTGGTTACTCATGCTCAGTGCTGTTATTCAACATGTGTCTCTTCGGATTGGAATAATTTTGAACCGATAAACACAGATATATCCTTTATGGGTAGGCTACTGTCAGAAAAGCTCACATGGAAATCGAATTACAGCCATGCACATTAAAATGCTCGATTAATACCTTAAGTCCCCTTCTGGACCACGGTCTAACGTTACCGGCGTATTTTGGTGTAGCCTACTGTACATAAATATGGTGTTATAACACTTGTGTAACAAATTATTTATTTTAGATATGAATCATTAGTATACTGTTGGTACGACTACTAGCACTGCTTATATTAAACAATAATATAATAATAATAATAAAATAATAGCCTAAAACAAAACGTATTTTAAAAACGCAAAAGAGCTTACTATGCCTTTTAAGATGATCGCTAACAGGAGGAGGCTGGTAAAAATGCTGGCCAGAACGATTGGGGTGCAATGATGGATGAATATGATAAATTGACAGAAGAGAAGATTGCCTAGTCTATACCTGTATGTCACAGAACACCAGATACGCCTGTATGAATGGCCAGAAGATTTGATGGATAGTCTACAACCTCAACCAGTGAGGAGTTGAACATGAGCATCTTCAAGGAAAGAAATGACATAGCTCCTCCAGTGCAACCGATGTCAAGGATTTGGACACATTGCATCGGAATGCAAACACACAAAGTGTGGACCATGTGTGCTGATATCAATGTTCTTATACTGTAAATGTTTACAAATTGTTTGCCCTGAAGATCAGCTCTGTCTCGTCTTGTCTAAATGTACTTTTTCACTGATGTGTGGTGTCTCGTGACTACATGTTGTACTTTGGTTTGTCAGTTATACTACAGCAGCACCTATACGGCCGTGAGAAATGATATTTCGTTCACTGGATACTTGTATGTGGTTAAATGACAATCAACACACAAAAACTTGCAAAAAAGGTCCAAACAACAATTCTGTTCTCACTTAAAATCAAAGCATTAACTGATAATTATTTTTTTTCACATTTAAAAGTATAAATAAAACAACAAATAAATATTTCAGTATAAACGATGCAGAAATGGGTGGGAGAAACGTAGGTGTTTGTGAAGGAGAGTGAGGAGGAACTTTGGAGAGACACTTGACTGACTGTAAGGCTTCTCTCCAATGTGGGCACGCAGATGTTATTGGGGGTGAACTGACAGACTGAAGCACTTCCCACACTGGCGGAACTGGTGAGGCCTGGCTCTGTCGGTTTCTCTCCCCGTGTGTGCTTTGGAGGAGGCACTCAAGAGCAGGTATTCCTTTTTTCATAACATACATATGAAGGCTTCTCTGTGTTGATATACTGTATATTTATATAGGGCTGTACACATCCATTGGTTTAACCTAAAAGCAGATGGTAGCAATTTCGGCCTAACCTTAACCTATTAGTTCTTTCTGGCTTTAGGTATGATGGCATATGTATCAAATGTATTACAAAAAAGATCGATTCGTTGGATCTGAATACAGATGAGTGAGCTGTCTGTTTAGACTACACTGACGCCAAGTGAGAGACACACTCAAACTGGATGAGGGGAGAATCGCTTTAGATTAGATTAGATCATATTAGAAGATATCATATTAGAGATTTAGGCTCTGCTAAACACATTCTTTAACTATTGAACCACGAGCACTCACAAGGTTAAACTGGTTGTCTGTGTGTGGTCTCAAAGTCTGCCAGCATTAACTGTTGGTTATCCTTGATTTGTAAACAGACAGGGTCCTCCCGTAATCCTCCCTCTCTTTTTTTATCTCAGGTCTGAAGTTTCATTCCTCTCCCACTTTTCTACTGGTGTCACAGTGACCTCTACTTCCTGGAGTGCAGTGATCAGACCTGAGGCGATCGCTCTTCTCCCATCTGCCTCTCAGCCAATCCCAAACTCCTCTGCTTTTTTTTCCTTCAGGGGAGTCAAACAGGGAGCTCTGCCTTGCGACAATATTATATTGTATTCTATTCCCTGTCCTAAGTGTTATACTGGTATAATATGTCTGGGTCTAACCCCCAGAACGCACTCTCATATACAAGCGATTCAACCTGGAGCATATAGGCCACGACGGAGACAAAACAGTTTGGGGACTCTAGAAATTTCTAGAGGAAAGGAGAAGGGAGTGAGACTGCCACTGCGACACACTGACCCCAAAAAGATAAAAGCTTTTACTGCGGTCATAACACTGGGTGAAAAGTAATTTAATGATTATCTTCATGTTACGTTTTTGTACATGTGGGACAGACATGCTGTTTGTGTGTAGCCTGTAATACAATATGTAAAAGGCCTACATTTCATCAGCTTACATGCCCAGCCAACGTATCTCAAAAACCCGAGTGTCTTTACATACCTTTTAAAAAGGTACACTCCTCATTTTCTGTCTGGCATTCCCCTTGTGGCTGAAACCAGTGTTACAAAAACATTGTTCAAGAATGCACATCATTGTGTGTCTCCTTCCCCCATTGCGCTTATAGATTTACATCTTGTCTATCCCTCACCCTCCATCCACTTGCAGTTTTGTGTACAGTGAACTATAGGGGGGATATTTAGGGTTCTGGGGGCACTACAACGCAATCGAGGAGTGTACCTTTAAAGAGACTATTTAATGAAGAATCACTCTAATAACATGAAACACATGTTCCCTTAGGTCTGTAGAAGCTGAACTTTTTTAGTCAAGGAAAAGTACATCTGTTGTGTTTTCAGCAAATTGGTTATTTTTATCTGATGTTATTATTAAATTACTGTAATGGCAAGGAACCCGAGGGCTGTTTCACAAAACCAAGATAGCGGATTAAGCCGGGATTTTCCAGATATCCTGTCTGAATTAAGCCGCGACTCGGTTTCACGAAAGCAGTAGCACATAAGTTGCCATGGTGATTTATTCTGTGCAGCTAGCCTGCTCCAAACCAGGCTAACAGCCAGGCTTAGTTTATCCTGGCACCTTATCTGTTCAGTCAGCGGTCATGCTGATCAGAAACCAATGTGTTTTTTTGGTTTTTCCGTCTTATCAGCCTGCATTAAAATACCACAGATACATATTCGCATTCAGTCAAGTACTATTATTATTTTAACATTATGATGGTAGACTACCTTTATGCACTTTATAATTATCCATGTGGGCATTGTTACTGTTAGATTGTGTTTTGGAAGATTGCTGTTGTTCTAAGTTTGAAAGATAGGCCTTTAATAGGCTATTGTATGTGTTGAGGGGATTAGAGAAATGGCTGATAAAGAAGCAAAGGTGTTGTCAACCAAGTCAGGCTATATAAGTAACTCTAAACAATGTTTCGTCCTTCACAATGGCGTGCCTTTTTTTTGGACGACATCATAGATGATGAAGCACTAATATTGAGAAGGGCTGTCAGACGGGAAAGAGTGTTTCGGGACAGGTCTCCGACCCGTTGGCCTTTTCCTCCGACAATTACCTGCATGCATAGGAGTAAATCATGGGGGGGTCGGGGGGGACAGGACAGGATATTGACAATTATATTGGCTAATATTGTAGATTTACCGTTGGGTTTTGCTCAATGTGATGTTAATTGGCAGATCAATGGGCTTGCTGCAGTTGAATATCTAAGTAAGAGACGTCCTCTATCCCAGACGAAACCTAAATACTATGTGCAGGACGCAAGATAATTTAATAATTCTAATATCTAATATAATATCGCTTTGTGTTGTTTGCCAGATACAATGGAAAAGAGAAACGGACATAAGACAGTAGTATGCTTTCCTCTGTGTACACATATCCTATAGAAGTACAATTTTGACTGTATTATTTGTATCCCCTTCAAAAATTAGTTGCCCCCCCCCCCCCCAACTAAAAAATTAATTGCCCCCCAACTGTTAGATGAAATTTACTCCCATGGTTACAAGATTGACTTCCACTGTTAATTTTTAAGTTTAAAGTTGTTAATTTGACCAACAAGTAACTCCTTGAATGCATAATTATGACGTTTTTAGTTAAGAGTAGTTGTTAGGAAATGTATATTTTAGGCTACTTACGGCATTCAGTCGATCCACTATCGTTTACCATGCCCTTTCTCGCTCCTTTATAATAGCGGCAGTGTTTACTTTTTTGAGTATGATGTGCTTCAATTCCTCATAAGCCTACATTAAAAGATGTTGCTCATTTGGTGTGAAGTATGGTGCACGCAACTTATCCATTGTAGCATCAGTGAATCTGTGATCGACCGTGTGGTCTCTTCAAGAAAGCTGCGGATGCGCATTTATCTGAATTACTTAAACCTGGCTTGACATAGTAGCTCCTCCTGAGCCTGGTTTGGCCTTTGTGAAACTGATAAAGCCAGGATGCACTGATCACACTAGGTCAAGCCTAGCTTTTTCTCTTATCCTGGATTTCTAAATTCGGCTTTTGTGATAACAGACCTTCCTTCCTTGCTGGATCTTGTGATTGTTATTGCTCGCTCCATGTGAAAACGTCTTACGTCAGACGGACGTACACCTTTACGTGCTGGTCCCTGCAATGTTACTGCTTTCATTAGCAAAGCAGCCATACCGGTATTTTCACGGAAATGTGTCTCAATCCGCGCACTTCCGTCAGTACACTGTGATGTTGTAGGTTACACTACTTACTTGCATAGTACGTGAACTTAGACAGGGCAGTAACTTACTCCTATCTCAAATCGAACACGCAATCTGTGCAACAACCGGAAATGACGAACGTAACATTTGGGAGCCATTGTCACCCGCCAAAATATCTACTGCCTTTTTTGCTCACTTTTTAATTCGAAGTAACGTTGTCGAAGTAACCGACGACGTAAACTGTCCTCCTACTGGCTGAAAACGTAATGTTACCGGTATGTTTACATATTCTTGTATATACCAGTTTTGTTCTGATCTACATAGCGCATACTTAAAAACAGTGGTTCTCAAACGTTTTTGGCTTTTGTACCCTCTTTCCATTCCGTTCAAAACCCAACTAACGTTAACGTTAACCCTTTACCATACTGGACTTCAACATTTTTTTTTGTGAAAAACCTGAATATAGCATAAATATAGAATCATATAATCTCAGTAAGGAATGAAAATTATAGCTATAAACCTGAACAAAATTACACGATAATATAAGTGTTAAATGGATACTATTTCACTTCTATTCATTTATGTATTTCACTTCTATTCATTTATGCTACAGTCAATGCAAATGAAAAGACATACATTAACATAAATGTAATTAAATTTTATTTAAAGAGATTGATGCACTATGTTGTGTTTCTTGCTCCAGCTTCCAAACCCCAGGCAGTACTGCCAGCCAAATATTACAGTTCCAGCACTGGACTGCGCTGTACTTTGATGGTCGCAGTGACCTGAGAGTGGACCTTAGTCTCTCCAGGGGATCCTTTTAATGCTCTGATGGCAGTCCTCGGCACAGAGTGTGACCATGGCTGAGGACCCGTCATTGAGGCCCTGGTCCTCCTATTTTGGCTGGCCAGTGGTACCTCATATTGGGTCGTGGCGAGAGCATTTGGTATGCCCCGAGCCACCGTTCACCGGGCAGTCCACAAGACGAGGAGGAAGGTCCTTGCTCTCCTCCCCCGGGTCATCCGCTTTCCATCTGAGGAGGATTGGCCTCACCTGGGTGCAGGCTTTGCACGTTTGGCCGGATGGGTCAGCAGTTTTCAACTGGGTTGTTGGCAGCGTTTGATGGCTGCCACATCTGCGTGAAACCTCCATCAGAAGACGCAGCCTGTTATCTTAATAGAAAGCTGTTCTATTCTATTCAGTTTCAGGCTGTCTGTGACCAAACAGCAACATTTATTGATGTGTTCACTAGCTTCCCTGGGTCGGAGCATGACGCAAGGGTGTTAAAGAACAGACCCATTTATTTAGGCAAGTACCCTCCACCAGGCTACACACAGCCTCTCCACAACCATCTCCTGGCTTGCTTCAACAAGTCACCTGTCGAAAGCCAGATGTGTTGTGGAGAGAGCTTTTGGCATCCTGAGGTCTTCATGTGAATATCGATCCCTGTTCCATTAACTGGAGTGTGTCAACAATCTTTTTTTTTTTTGTACAAGAAATACATGTTTAATAAAAGTTTGTTGCATTGCAAATTGTTCCATGCTTCCTGCTACCTGTCTCACACTGAAATATAGAAATTGAAAAGCATCTGTATCATCTGCATATTTGACCCAAGGTAGGCTTATGTTCTACGCATAAACAAAGAAAAACTCTAAATTCATAAATATTACTAAATAAATACTATAATATTTTATAAAACAATATGTATATTCAGAATACTATGCTTGAGACGATAACAAAAGTTAGTGAAATGTAATGTCTTTTCAACTGTCCCCATGGTTGGGGTTGTTTGCAACATCTGACTTCTTCAATTCAACTAAATAGTCATGTAAACATCTTTAAATAGTATGGCTAATTAGCAGACAGATGTAAATTTAATATATAAAAATTTGGTGCTACACTAAAACACACTGCTTGAGAGAGTCATTAAGATGTCATTCAAATGATAGCGGAGTCAAATACACGCCAAGGTCTTGGTTTCATTTATTTTAATTAACTGAAAGCTGTACATTATTGTTTGAGGATAAAAACAACAAATCAGTCTATCACAGATATATAGTATAGGTGTAGGAGCATATCAGAAAAGAAAGAAATACAAAAGTACAGAAAATTATAATTGTAAAATCATTTCACTTTTTTTTTTTAACAAACATATGTTCTAAAACTAGAAACTTTTGTATTTGTATCAGTATGTCATTTAACACAGGTGTATTATACTTACCGATACGTTTTTGCATCATGTAATAACAAAAAAAAGGTCAAGGAAATCTTGTTCAAAACCAAAAATAAGTTGGTGTATACAGCTGAACATTTATAGAGTCTTTGGATCTTCAACGGTGTTAGTTCTGCAATTCTACTATAATTATAACACAATATGCAAACATAGCATTATAGTCTGTTATGTTAAATAACATGAGAAATACATGCAGAAAGTATAACTAAACCATAATCATGAGTTTGAGTTACCAAGACTCTCACAAAGCAAAGTGTGCTTAACCATAATCTAAATATTAAGGCATTTGTTAAGATATACAGAGATACTGTACCATCTTTTTTAATTCTAAATTACCTGGAAGATGTTTCATTTCTTTCCTTTAGAGTGCTAAAATAGGGTTTGCTTACTGACCATGACTTCCATTATAGCTCAGGGTCTTTGAAAAATAAAAATAAAAAACAACAACAACATGATACTTAATAATTATAAGTGTTTCAAACATCTAATCACGAATAACCGGTTATCTCTTCTATAAACTGTTTCCTTTGATTGACATGACATGAATACTGTAAAACGTACTTTGATGCCGTTAATATTTAAGAACCGGTCAATGTCGTATATATGACATTTACTGTAGCAATCATTTTGTTTCTGTCAGAAAGTCAGAAAATCAAATCCAGTGGTGGAAAGCCCGATGAGCAGGGGCCAGTCTCTTTCCATCAGCTCAAGTGCTTAAGTAGTGCAGCTGGCGTCATAGGAGGGTGGAGCCTCTGATAGGTGAGATGGATGAGATAAGATGTCAATCAATGTAGGTGAAAGTGGAACATTATACCCAATACACATCAGGCACATATATAAGTATATGTCACATTGTCAACAAACCCTGGCAGTGGGGAGTGATTCACCTAATTTACCCACAGATCATATAGGCCTACTCATAGCTTAGTTATATTTTATATAGTTATATTTTAGTGGTTTATTGTTCAGCCTTGTCGGCATTTGAGACGATCATCGGTATGCCCTGTGTATTGAGGAACATGGTGTGCCATCTACAGTGCTATCGTGCAGACTGACCTTGCGGATATTCACAGGTGCTGTAGTCCGGAGGTAGGATGACGGGGTAGAGTGAAGGTGTGGGCGTGGCACTGCTCTCAGCGAAGAAGGGTATGGTGGGTCCGCCGGAGTCCGTAGTGGCGGCGTTGTGGCGCTGGTTCTGAGAGAATGCGAGGCCCGGGGCGTAGCTGAAAGCGTTGCGAGAGACGGGCGAGTGCATGCCAGAGGCACTCAGCTGCGAGAGGCTCTTGGTGGAGACCGATCCCCCCCTCCGCCCTCGGGCTCCCAGTCCACCGTCAACTCCCAGGTGGTCCTCGGCCGGAGGAGCGCTGGGGGCGATGTATGAACAGGGTCTGGTCCTAGGAGCGGGGCGGGGTGCTGGTTTCGGGGCAGGGCGAGGGGGCAAGGATGGAGTGGTCGTCGTTTCCTGTGCTTCTGGAGAGGCTAGGGCGGAGGTGTTTGGTGTCGTCCCGTCTGTGGCCGGGGTGGATGGAGCTCTTCTGGAGGAGGTCTGTGCTCTTTGGTCCAACATGACATTTCCGATGTGGATAGGTAAGTTTAGAGTCACTTCTGGAGACTTTAGACTGACCTGAGTATTGAAAGTCAAAGAGAACATAAGTCAGATTTATAATTTGTACAATTAGGTCATTTAGCAGACACTTTTATCTAAAACTATTTGCAGTGAGTACCTATTTGCAGTGAGTACAATGTACTAGGTGTTAGGCGTTATGATCGAGGATTTGACTTATGGTCAAATAGACCATTATCCTGGCCCAGTGTAGGGGAACAGTCTACTGTATGTTAAAGTCACAGGATTTCAGGAAATGATTTCAAACTTTATTAACTTGACATGTTTATCATAAATTGAATCTACAAGAAAATATTTCAGGAAGAAGAATCTATGGAATATGGTTATTGCAATCTTTTGCTTTTCAGACTTCCATCCTATTTAGGTGATTTATATAAACATGTTCCCCCTCGAATAAACCAAACTGACACCATGTGACTGGTGGTCCGAGTATAGTTTGTTTAAAGTTTGCTTTAAATTGTGGTTGATTTTCTCACTGCTAGTTCCCTTTACGACTCCTTTGGTGTTTAGGTTTAACATACATTTTGAATACAGTATGTGGCCAGGCAGTAGTGGTTCCTACTTTAATGTAATACTGGATCTTGATGAGTTCACAGCCAGACAAATCAGACTGGGGAAGAGGGGGTACGATGATCT
>JAOEHI010012342.1:0-31914 GCA_025447815.1 Percopsis transmontana
GAGAAGATTCTGGGAGGCAGAACGTAGGATGTCAGGTGTGTTTTATACTAGGGGAGTGGCCCCGACACCTACGTTGTGACAGGTGACTTTGTTGTTATTAATGCTCGACCTCCGCGAAGCGCGAGGGGAAATATCCACTTTGTGGACTGCACTGTCAGTCATCCGGGAATTCACAGAACCACCTTCGTAACTTCCGGTATGTTGGAACAATGCTCATTACTGGTTGGTTCATCTTGGAGGTCAATACTCAGGATATTGGTGATGATTACCTGAGGGGTATGACGTGATGAATCTGAAAAAAAATATTTTAAATAGTGCACGTTTTAAACTGATTTATTATAGTTTTGTTTTTTAAAATTGAAATTTCAGAAAAAGTTGAAACAGTGCTGTTACTGACATTATATAATTTAGTATTTAGACCTTCTAGAAATTATATTGTACATATCTCAATATACAGCCCAGATGCTCCAGAGCCTATGAATCTATCATTAAGGAGAATATCCCACCCTCTACAAAACCTGCAGGGCACGGAGAAGGTACACATACATGACGACAATCCAGATTCTCTCTCTACATGAAACTTGAAGCTGTTTTGTTTAACTTGGGTTGTGTTTTGTAAGGTTATGACGACTACGGTATGGGTCTGCCACTCGGTATCGACTACGAGAGGAAAAAACAGAGGCTTCAACAAGAGCTTCGCATGGACTACAACCGCTACATGTCTCAGGTGACTGTCACAACTGTGCCTATGCTTCTGTTACCTGTATCTGTTACCTATATGTGGATACTCAGTAGCAGTGGTGCTACAGGTTTTGTATTCCACATCCTGTCAATGTTTTGTTCACAGTTCTGTAGATTGTGGTCTTAGGGCCCTTTTTACACCAAGCGCAACACGAATAAACGACACGAAAAAGCAAGGTGAAATGATTTAATATGCATTATACTAAATGTCTACCAGCCTAACCCCTCAGCTATCCAGCCCCGTATATACGGTATCTTGGTTGTTATTCAGAATTTCAGTACACAGAAATGTGGCTCTAAAAGAGCTGTTTCCCCTGGTCAAACCATTTCTCATATGTGTATGGGCATGTACAGACTCCATATTATTCACACCACCTGAGAGTGGTGTTCCACCATGACTGGTTATGGTGAGAAAATGTGTCCGATGTCAGCACCATTGTAGCACAGTTACACCCAACTACAAAGAGAAACATTTTGTGGGTTTGCCTTTTACAAGGGCTTTAAGAAACCATCTTCCCTACTCCCCCTTCAGTTGCAGGAGCACCGCACACCCCACCGTGCGTCGCCTCTCCCTAAAGCCCAGCAGGCCGGCCCACCTTCCAGAAGGGAGGCAGCCACTCTGAGAGAAAGCAGGAGGGGGGTCCGCAGAGCCCTGCGCCTGTCCAGGACCAAGGCCCCTCGCGCTGATAAGGACGAGGGGCTAACGAGGCAGCGAGCCGGGCAGAGGAGGCCGGTAGACCGGGGGTCAGAAGACAACGATGATGATGAAGAGGAGGAGGAATACACACGGGCTCAGGCGGGATATGAGGACAGAACCTTGAATTCCGACAGCAGGTAGCTGAGACGTGGCAACGTGGTTTGGGTCTAGTCAAATTGGTGCCAGTCTTGACAAATGGCAGCCGACTCACTAGCGTTTGTTTCACAGTCACTTTTATTTCATTTTAATTTTATGCCTGAATCCAGGACATTGGCAGGACCCCCGGACAGAAGGTTTGAGCCCTCTGAGGAATATGTAGATCCAATTGCAGAAAGGTATTGAAGCTTAGGAAAATCCCTACCCTACTATTACTTTCTGTTCTGTTTTCTCTTCTTGCAGTCTTCATTTATGCTGTGCACCTACTGTTTGCCATAGCAGTGGCCAGCTACAAATTTGGAAAATGTAGCACATAATCCGTGAGTTTGTTAGTTTATCTTTTGATTAGTCAATATGTCTGGACTTGATGCTCTGCAGGGAGAAGAGGGAGAAAAGGGAGAATCATGTGGGGAGCACCAGAGCTGGAGGTAGATCCAGGGCACTGACTAATAATGATGAGACCGAGTTCGCCACCGGACTTTTAATTGGTAAGCTCCACAGCATAGACGTTGCTCAATAGACTTCAATTACCTTTTTTAGGGTTGAAGGTTTTTGTTTCGCAGTGGTTGTGAACAGAGACATTTCAGGAAACTGTGATACAGTGTGGTGATGTTTAGTCCAGTCTTTTTCTCCTCCTTCTCCTCCCCAGGGAGACCCGATGCAGAGGAGGTCCTGCAGAAGAAGAAGGAGCGCTACAGACTGGAGCTGCTGGAGCAGATTGCAGAGCAGCGCAGGAACAAGAAGAGGTGGGCTTCCCCTCATGCTTTAAGCCTCAACAGAACGTCTTTCTTTTATGAATATTATATCAGCATGAGCTTCACTTTCTGGAGGGAAGGCTAAACGTGGTGTAGAGGCTAAAAGCTACACAGCCCCTCAGCACTCAGATCAAACAAATAGTTGTGGAGATTGAATAAAATGGAGCATTGCCAAGGAAAGCTAATTAATAGAATGAGACTAGAAGTAGAACATGACTGTTGCATTGCTTGTGTTCTTGCTACAGGGAGAAAGAACTGGAGCTGACAGTTGCTGCCACAGGAACGAATGACCCAGAGAAACGGGTCAGTGTAGTGGGGAGTGGGGGGGGAGATATTCTGCTGCTCTGCTGTAGATGCGTTGCTCAAGGACCTCTTGATACTACAGTAGTTATGGAGGGAAGGCTTTCCATTAATATGTAATTGGTGAACAAGAGGGTGTTTTTATGTTTTTACTAATACTGTACCTATTCATCTTTACAAGCTATGGTTAAATCTTCATCCTGAGCATTGTATTAAAAGTAACATGCAGACACTCACAACAGCAACGCTTAAGATGAAATATGTTCTCTTCCCACTAAAAGTTCGGGCACCCGAACAAGGAGAAAGGACAGTTTAAATTCACTGATGGTTAATGAGCATGGGATGTAATATACTACTTTATCAATTAGCAGGTCAGTCCTATTTATTTTCTCCAGTAACTTTATCTCTCCACACTTCCAGCCAGACCGAATCATGCAGTTTGGCCTGACCAGGAGAAGAGTTGCACAAGTCATGGAGCCACCAGCAGCAGCACAAAAAGAGTCGTATGGAGGCTGGCCCAAGCTTGAGGCGAGCCGCCCCCAACCTGAGCAGACCAGCATGGCCTTCCAGTCCCCTCTGCTGGAGTACAGTGCTGCCCTGGGTCTAGGAGACAGCAGGAGTCCCAACATCCAGCGTGGTCCAGCCCCGCACTTCCCTAGAGCCATGGGCACGCCCAGGTAGCCTATCAGCCTGTTGCATACCATGGTTTATTTAATAATAATACAAACAATATTCATTATAAACCATCTTCGGTTTCTAAATATAAATACAAAACCATAATCCTATTAGGATATTCAACATAAATACAACAGTTTACTTACATTATCATTTTGGTATGAATGCTGGGATATTTCTCAGTCAAGTTCACCATTCACCTACTGATGCATCCTTGTTGTAGTGGGCATAGCAAGAACCTATCTGGGTTAATTATACAAAGTTCAAATAATTTTATATATTGAGTGTGCTGGTTCCTTAAAGCCCCTGCACACCACACTGGTTTGAGTTTGTTTGATTAGTAGTAGTCTTTATTTATGTAGCAC
Source organism: Percopsis transmontana (assembly GCA_025447815.1). Classification (NCBI taxonomy): domain Eukaryota; kingdom Metazoa; phylum Chordata; class Actinopteri; order Percopsiformes; family Percopsidae; genus Percopsis; species Percopsis transmontana. The sequence continues at coordinate 3,690 of JAOEHI010012342.1, forward strand.
AATTTATATAATGAAATGCAGCTCAAAGTACTTTTACAAGAGAAACACTAGAAAGCCATTACACAGGTATTATTAAAAACGACAAAATACACAAAAAACAAAACAATAAATGCTAAAAATGTTTTTAATAAATTGATAGTGATAAAAACAATCCTAAGACATAAAAAGCATAAAACAACAAGAAATATTGAAATATGAAATAATTGTGGTGTTAAAAATCGTGTTCAAATAAAAAGGTGGAATTGATTGAAGGCATTGTTGATGACAACCCAGTCCTCTTTATTCACTGCAGTCATTTTGTTCTGTAGATGATGGTATATGTGTCAAATACTTGATGCCAGTTTGACACTTGTGTGCTTCCAGAATCCCTGTGTTCCCTCCCCACCCCCCTTCCACACTACCTGAGACATACAAGAGTCCATACAGTGACCCTCACTCCTACAACAGGAACACACTGGATCCACACCTGCCCTACTGTAAGCACTGGTCTAAACTGTCGCATAAGCTAAAGTATACATGTCAGTCTGCATTATAGCAAGGGAACTGCATTACATACACGCAGTGCATTATCACTTACTCAATATGCGTTTAACGTCCTAAACTCTAAAACTAGCACAGGATAAATGGTTTCAGATAAATGGCTAGAGTGAATATATGTCACATAAATGTGTGTACTACTCAGATGGCCAACTTCCTGCATCGGGTGACGGCCTACCAACATCCTACTGGAATCTTCCACCAGGGGGAGCCCTCTCCAGCCAGTCGGGTCACCACAGCTCTCAAAGTCTGCACAGTGGAAGTAACCCCACTGAGCCTCCTACATTGTAACTGTCTACTCTTACGGCGTCACACAGCTGATTGTATTTTCATGTCATGTTCAGGGGTCCTAAACTGAACACTAGCCTCATGGGTGTTTTGTTTAACAGTTCGCCTGTCCGGCCCAGTGCCCAGGCTGCTGTCGTGGACTCTGGCCTGGGAAGGTTCCCAGCTGACAGGGCCAGGACCACCAGAGAGAGACGGCTCTGCTACAAAGAGGCCCTCGACCAGCAGGTGGGTTCATAGACACCAATCTCTCAAATGGGGTTTAAATCACCATGACCAAATTGATGTTTATTCAGCAGTAGAGCTGCATTACAGAAACAAAACTAACTACAGCAATTGAGATGAGTAGACACTCACTGTAGAATCTAACCACATGTCCCTCTAACAAACTCCTTCCTCACACTCCATATTAGAACAGCAATGCTGTTGTATGTCAGCCAATGAAAAATATCAATACCAACTGTGGTAATCTAGTATATTAGTCTTTCAAGATGGAGAAACATTAACTGCACCCCCCTCTGTGATGTATTGGCAGGAGAACCTCACAAGGAGTGTGCTTTATGACCAGGTAAATTAGAGCCATAATAAACGGTAACATTAGTCCGGCCCCCTACCCCAGTAGAACATGAGGAACAGGGTTTTTCCTGCATAGAGAATTACAAGGCGGCCGCCTCCAGCTCTCGACATGGAAATCACAACATTTTCTAACAAGTGTTGCACTCGGTGGAGTTCATACGCTCACACACTATCACTGCGTTCAAGTTGGGCGTGGAGAGCAGAGCGGTGAGAGATTCAATGCATTTCCTACAGAGGAGCAAGAGAGGGAAAAGCGAACACGGCTTTCGGGAGCTGCACCAGATTGACGCATTTAACTTTTAGAATGTACATTTTTTTTTTTTCCCGGGGACCGTGGCCCCGGACTCCCCTAGAGGGTCCGAGGTCCACCCACCTTCGCCTCGCTTTGAGCCAGGCAAAACCCTGAGGAAGCTGTGATAGAGCCGCAGTATAGGCTGCGTTTGTGAGAGGTTCCCCTAAACCCCACCCACTCTCTCCTGTACACTCCTACCTGCTGCCTTGAAGTTCCCATCTTCTGTCACTAAATATGGACGTTATTGAAGTTTATTAGTTCGTGTAGTAGTAGTAGTAGTAGTAGTAGTAGTAGTAGTAGTAGTAGTAGTAGTAGTAGTAGTGCAAATAGAGCCTCTAGGTTTAGTCTGTTTGACCTCTGACCTCCGTAGATCCAGGAGCGCCAGGAACTGCGGTGCCTGGAGCTGGAGGAGAAGAAGCGCTACGAGGCCCAGCTGGAAGTGGACATGAATAACCACCAGCCCTGGGGCCGAGGGGGCGGAGGGGCCCCGCTGCGGGACAGCATGGGAAACCTCCTCAGTAGGTCCCCCTGCTGGAGAGACACTGCACTGACGAGTCATTTACCTATTTTCCTCTGACTCACTTGTGTCTTGCTGTTCCTTTGGCCAGCTGACCTCAAGCAGATGCACAAGCTGAACGAGGAGGCCTACTCCAACCCAGAGCAGAGGAGCAGAAGAGCTCCAACCGTGGCCGTCCACACAGCGCAACAGCCCACCGATGGAGACGGATTCTCAGGTTCTAAAGCAGCGTAGTAGCCATAGTATCTACAGTAGATAATAAGAGTTGGTAATGTTCAACGCTAACGACCACAGTGTTTACATTCATGACTATTTCTCCATGTGATGGAGTCAAGTAGCATTACTAGACCGATTCATTAGATTTTCTCCTGCTGTTGTAGGTTCCACCCACTTGCAAAACCCTCAGTTTGCCAGAGGCAATGTGTTTGCCATCCATCCCACACCCCAGCAGCTCCAGGACAAATACAAAACCTACCTCAATGAGCAGGTACTACCTACATGTACTATAATGTTACCTCAAAGGGCAGATAATACCGGTATGTTCTATAGTCTACCTCATTGAGTAGATACTACCTCAGTCTAACATGGACTATTTGTGTACATCACTGAGAAGGTACTACCTCAACACACGTACTATACTATACTATAACCTCAAATGTAGGTATCTCATCACAGCTGCTAATCTACTTCAAATAGCTGGTAATGATGCAACACGTAGCATGTACTGAATCACTGGTTTCCTTCTTTGTTTTACCCATGACCTGTGGTCTGAGACCTTATGTTTGATAAATAAATATGGATCAATGGATAGTAAACATGTTTCTCTCTGTTATTGACCTCATTCACATGCAGGTGTTTAAGATACAAGTGACGTAGTTTTCAAAAATAAACACTATTTCATCTTTTTTCATTTTAAGGGGACCAACCGTGATGGGGCCAGGACCACCAGAGAGAGAGTGCTCACCTACAAAGAGGCCCTCGACCAGCAGGTGGGTTCATACACACCAATCCCACAATGCCTCACTGACTGTTCTTTTTTCTCAAATGGGGTTTAAATTGCTGTTGGGAGGAGTAGACGCTCTCATTGTAGCATCTAACCACATGTCCCTCTAACAAGCTCTAACGTCCTCACACTCCATATTACTTAAGCCTCTTTCACACACAGTTCCTGGTAAAGTACTGGGTTAACCTTCCAGGCAGCGCTAGTGATTTTCACTAGTCACACATGCAGCTACATTTAGGAACATTTCAGTCTTGCGCCTTTTCACACATGCCATGGCAATGCCGAAATAGATGGGGCAAGGGACAGTCCAGCAGATGGGGGTAATGCAACACTTTATGGATGCCAATGGCTAATCGGCTTGTGGCATACAGTGTGTCTATGGCTTGTGGTGAAATTATGCGCTGAATAATAAATGAACATGATCATATATTCATGTGTAGGGTTTACATGTCGTGATGTTAAATCATCTTTTAATTCCGTCTTTGACAATATTGCGTTGATTTCCCATAGCAGCCGCCAACGGCCTCATAGGATTCTACTGTAGTGGCCACAGGTGGCCGCGATTTTTAAAGACACATCTGCTATAGTAGGTTATAACCTTCATTCATGAAATAATACCATGCTTGTGGATACATGACTGGTGGTAAGCTTCATCAAAACATCACACCCCTGTTCCGCCATGCTGGCTGTCCCTCTTACTGACAATTCCAGCCTTGAAGAGGCTGTGTAAAAATGGCTTTACATTCTTGAAAAAATTTGCTAGTTTGCAAACGAAAAACTTTTATTGCTTGTTATCAAATCACCGTAACTGCAAGGCAACTGTAAACACATTGCAGGACTTTGGTTGCTTCGCTCGCTCCGCGTGAAAACGTCTCGCGTCAGATGGACGTAACACTTTATGTGCTTGTCCCTGCAATGTTACTGCTTTCATTCTCAATGCAGCCATACTGGCATTTTCCCAGAAATGTTACTAGGTCTTGAGGTGGGAAAAGGATAGTCTAGTGGTCTCTAGACTATACGCTTATATTTTATTTTATATAAACACTGCCTTCATAGCAATGCAAGGTTTTTGGATAGGAAGGAAAGGAGAAATACTGGTCTGTAGTTTTGGGCTGGGAATGTATCGAGGGTTGGTATCTTGAATATTGGCCTTATTAGAGAGGTGAGAAATAGTAAGATGTCATTTGAGATGGCGTGGGGATGGGGTCGAGTGGGCAGGTGGTTGTCCGGTTGGATACAGTGAGTATTTGGATATCTTCTGTGAAGAGGGAGGAGATGGCCTTCAGACTGCTGACAGGCGGTGTGGGGCATCCTTCTATTCAGGGAATAGAAGGATGGGCAAAGGAGCAGCTAATTCAGTCTGTTTGACCTCTGACCTCCGTAGATCCAGGAGCGCCAGGAACTGCGGTGCCTGGAGCTGGAGGAGAAGAAGCGCTACGAGGCCCAGCTGGAAGTGGACATGAATAACCACCAGCCCTGGGGCCGAGGGGGCGGAGGGGCCCCGCTGCGGGACAGCATGGGAAACCTCCTCAGTAGGTCCCCCTGCTGGAGAGACACTGCACTGACGAGTCATTTACCTATTTTCCTCTGACTCACTTGTGTCTTGCTGTTCCTTTGGCCAGCTGACCTCAAGCAGATGCACAAGCTGAACGAGGAGGCCTACTCCAACCCAGAGCAGAGGAGCAGAAGAGCTCCAACCGTGGCCGTCCACACAGCGCAACAGCCCACCGATGGAGACGGATTCTCAGGTTCTAAAGCAGCGTAGTAGCCATAGTATCTACAGTAGATAATAAGAGTTGGTAATGTTTAACGCTAACGACCACAGTGTTTACATTCATGACTATTTCTCCATGTGATGGAGTCAAGTAGCATTACTAGACTCTATCTTAGACAGATTTATTAGACTCTTAGAGGCTTTCTCCTTTTGCCTGCTATTTTTAGGTTCCTCCCACGGACAAGCCCCCCAGTTTGCCAGAGACAAGCTCCAGCAGATCCAGGACAAATACAAAGCCTACCTCAAAGAGCAGGTGCTACCTCAACACAACGTGTAGTGTAATATACCTGAAAGAGCAGGTACTACCTGTGCATAACATGTTCTATTGTATACCTCAATGAGAAGGTATACAATACAGATATTTTGCCTTTCCTACCAGTAAATATCGCCATTCCTCCGCATTCCTGGAAAGGTGCTGTATTCGGTAATAAACGCCAGTTATATCCCACTGTAGTGTCCTATCTGTGCATTCGGCATTGTTTTATTGAAAAAGTCATTGGCCTCTCTCTACTTGCCTTCTAAAGAGAGTTTTAGTTTGTGATTAAACTGAGCTTCTTTTTGCAGATAGAGGAGAAACGGCGTAAACAGGTGGAGGAGAGGGAGCGTATCAGGCTGGACGAGGAGAAGGAGGAGAGGAGGCTGGCGGAGCAGCGGGCCTGCATCCAGAGGGAGTACGAGGAGGAGCAGGAGAAGAAAAAGCGCAAGGAAATGGAGGTAGAGAGCCCCTTAGCTTTTTTTTGTCGCAAAAAAACTACATTCAATTCAGTTAATGTCCGGGCAAATGTCTGTATTGCCATGTTTTGCTCTCTCCTGACATCTTGTTTTTTCTCCTATAATGAATCTCATCACTTCTTTCCCTTCTATTTTCCCTCCCTTCTTCTCGCAGCAACAAGCCAAGAACGAGGAGATGATTCAGTTGGCTATGGAGCGCAGGAAGGAGGCAGAGAGGAAAAAGAAGGAGGTGGAGGACAAGGAGAACGAGTCGCTGAGGAGGCATTACGAGAAGGGCAAACAGGAGCGCCTGGAGGAGGTCAGCCCACCACCGTTCTCCGTTCCTTAGATTAAAACTGCACGCTTCAAAAGTGGCGGCCACTCATAAGACGCAACTGCACAGTTTGTTGTGTCGTATGCATTGATAAATTTCTTTCTCCATGGTGGTGAAGCAGAGTGCATTGTATGCTACTGTAGCAACTATTTTCCTGATGCATGAATTGTGTACATTCCTTAGTGCCTATTTTTGCCTGCAATGTACCATCGAGTACAGAGACCGTCTCATTAAACCAAAGAGGCCCAAATGTCATTTTAGGCTGGTGTGGGAACACAAATTCTAATAAAAGTATTTAAAAGATAAGCTTATACAATATAAATAACATTATATTATGTAGCTTGAAACTGTTTTAAATGTGATGTAGGTAGAATTTCAGAGCTATAAATATTGTGTAATGTCTCAGAAATGCCATAGACATGGTCTAGGTGTTGGACTAGAAGGTCGTGGGTTCGAGCCCCAGCCTGTAAGCATCCTTGAGCAAGATGCCTAACCCCTACCTGCTCCATGTAATGGCACCATGTAATTGTAAGTCGCTTTGGATAAAAGCGTCTGCTAAATGACCTAATTGTAATTGTCAGCTACCAGTGAGTGAAATGCTCTGAGAATATCTGCTCTGGTTGATAGCCCCTGCCTCTATCCAAGTCGATTTTGACGGCACCCTAAATATTATTTATTTATTTTTTAAAATTTTTTTTTTTTTTTTTAAACCGAAGCTGAAATCTGCAGCCAGTGACTTCTTTATGATCGGGCTTCAGCCCAAGCATCAAACGCGCAGTGTGTTTTGTGTGAAGGCCAACACGTGTCTGTGTGTCTGCAGGTCCACAGGGGGTCCTCTCCTCCCATCCCCACCTTGCAGCGGAGGGAGGGGCAACGGCGATACACACCCAGACCCCCCACCGCCGAAAGCCAGCGCTCCTCTCTGTCTGTGAGTAACACGCACATACACGATGCCGTATCTCCACACGCGTCCCTGAGATGGAGACTGTAAGATAATGTTGGTCTCCTCTATAGGAGACCTCTCTATCTGGGCTCCAGTCCCCTCCTGTCCCTGCCTGCAGGAACCAGATCCGAGCTGAAGGTACACACATAGCCGTGGGTACAGGTTTAAAGAGGGGGGGGGTGCTATGGGGATGACAAATTAAAAGTGTTGGACGTGTAGATCCTCTACCATCCACCAGGGGGTGATGCGGTTCCCTCTGCACCCCTAGTTCCAACAGCCTTGGGTACACACACCTAACAAAACTCACAAGACATGCCTATGGACAACTAGCTTTGGATGAAACTAAAACCAATTGGTTTGAAATATGCTAAAGAACACCCTCGGTGTGTGTGTGTGTGTGTGTGTGTGTGTGTCCCCTCAGAGGACCAGCGGGACGTGTTCAGAGAGCTGTCTGTGTTGCGTCGCCAGCTCCACAGTGAGAAGAAGCGTATCGAGGGTCATCTGATACGCGGCGACTCCCCCCTGAGTGACAGGTCAGTTACTGTCTTTTTGCATATTATGTAACCTCCACCTGTAGAACATGTTTCCTGTCCAAGACGCTGCACAGTAAGGTAAACGCATATGTTGGTAACAGTACTGGGAATGGAAGCCTTTAAGCACAACAGGATATACTGGCATTAATTATGTAGACTAATATGGAAGTTTACATGGGCTGTGATTAGTGGTGCAACATATCGCAAAACGGTGTCACGGATCGGATCAGGGAAAAAAAAGGCAGATGAATAACTTTGCTTTCCATTTATTAAATGACACACTTTTCCTGTTCATAAAGATCTTCATACTGAGGTGGGTGCACTAGGGGATTTTGTAGTGTGGCTCAAGCACTTTCACCATATTTTTAAACCCTTTTTGTTTAGTATGGCCTAATGAGTATGGCCTCATGTCTGCAGCGATAAACATCCCAATAGTTTTGGTGTAATGGCTTTAGCCCGATTCTGCAGCAAAGGGCTGCTTAAATGGCACGGTGAGAAGTTGTTGTTGTTTCTTGGCTCCTATCACTGACACACCAGGGTGATGTTGCTTCAAATCAGGCACGGCGACAGGTTTTAAATTTTGGATGGGCCAATGTAATTTTGGCTTTACTTTTTTTTTTTTTTTTTTTATTGTTTATTTTTTTACAGAAATTGATACTATTTGCCTTCCTTTGAGGGTTTCCAACTGTCAGACTCGCTAAAACAGAATTGCCTGATATGCTGTGGAAGGCGATGAGCACATCTGGTTTATTATAACGCATCTTTTTTTTATTTTATTTCTAAAACTTTATCAATGCCGAGATAGCTTATTATTTACCCGCGACAGTCTCTCTCTCTCTCAATGATGCTAGAGGATTTTCAAGTTCTTCCGCTTCTTCGCTAGCCATGACTGTCACTGCTCTTTTCTTTTTTTCTTCTTTGCTTTTAGCAAAGGGAGCATCCCGGATTGATTCGTTGGGGTTGCACCATCCATGTGAACACAACTGCTTTTATAAAAAATAAATAAAATCAACCTTCCGCACTTCAGAGTAAAACACAGCACGCATCTGTTTTGTCTGTATCTTTTCACTGCAACTCTGTATTAAGATTTAGGGAATTACTTTAAAAAGTTATTGCACCCTCAGCTAGATAAACTGTATCTCACACTATTATGGTTAAACTTTGCAAATAAGTGATCTTGTGTGTACAAGCAGGTAGGGGGTTTGTCTTGCTGACTGTTGCATGCTAGTGGCGCCATGTCAAAGACCCAGGACAACTAGACCCTAGACTTGAAATATATCCTCTTTATGTCTACAGCTCACAATGAAAGTACCAAATGATTAAAACACATTTAATCCCTAATGTAGTGTGTGTATCCACGTGTGAGAGTGTACTCTTAAGGCAGCAGAATGCAAAACTTTTTTTTGCAATCAGGCACCAGAAGCGCTCTCCGGTGGACGTGTTCGACTTGGCCAGGCTGCGGGTCCAGGCTCCAGTTCGAAGACCGGGGTCCAGATACGCAGAGCCCAGTAACCTGCTCCGCATCCACGAATCCCTGCAGCTCGGACACGCCGGTAAACTACCTCAACACGCGTGTGCGTCATCCAACGACGGTGTTCAGATTCACATCTCAACTGTATGCCGTTGATGACTTGTGCCGAAAGTAGTACTATTGTGTTTTTTGTGTGTGAGAGACAGACGGGGATTCAAGGGCAGGTTCCACAGAGACTCCCAGGGGAGGAGAGGAAGTGGGCCCGGCCAGTCGAAGGAGGCGGGGCTACAGAGAACGGAATCCACCGTTGGACAGCCAGTGGATGACCATTCAAGATGGTCAGAACTCGCCAAACCAAGTTCGCTGTTTATATCCCCTCCTCCTAATGGAATATTTATCTATTTTAAAAATGACAAAACAACCACCATTGAATCACATTCATTTTGCTTTCTGCTCAATTTATGGGAATAATTCCCACTTTAATTGAAACATTGGACATAGTTTTTGTAGTCTGGCCACAAAAGCAAGCCACCAGCATAAGACTAAATAATTAGAAATGACTGATTAGAAAGGCGGCAGCAAGTAAATTTTAACATTTTATAAATGTAGTGAAGTTAATTTTCCTCTAAAGTAGGCTAATGGTGGGGTTGGGTGATGGGTCAAAATTCTATATCAACAACCGTCACAGCTTCAATCGGTGATTGCCAAATTTTGCGCAAAATTTGGTCTGACCAAAAGAGGTGGTCTCGGTCCGGATCAAATTGAATCATGGTTCGGTTTTCTTGCAGTGTGAAAACACATTTTTTTGGATGGTTCGGACTTTTGGACCAATTACAGGAAGTTATACAGTGTGCAACGTGTCATACTCTCGCTCTCCATTGACTTTGTATTGCCTGAAGGTGCCTCCTCGTCACTTTCTTCTGCTAACAAAAAAACTGAAACATGTATAAAAGCTGTTGTGTGACGAGATGCACTACTGACAAGGTAAAGAACCCAGAACTAATATTTTTATAAGCTGTTTGAAAACTGAAAAAAAACAGTCTTTTAAGGAGACCTCCTGACGACAGGATGTAGGTATATCATGCAAAGTTCTTTAGTGCGCTTGCAAAATTGCACACAAAACACGGGTGTGAGAACAAAGGTCTTTTAAGTCAGGAAAAAATACCCATTTCTTTAGTATTGTTGACTTGTTTTTCTTTTATGTATGCTTACTGTTTGTGTGGCGTAAATTACCCTGCGCAGAGCCTGTGAAGAAAAAGTCAGCTTTTTGTCTTGCAGATTATTTAGACCTTCCCCCACTTCAACAAAACCATTACCTGGTGAGTTTAAACAAAACTCTATATACCAAGTTGTTGGTACTGTTGTTTTCTCCCTTTTTTTGTTTTATTTTGAATTTTTGCTCTTCCTGCCTATATAATGCAATAAATCTGTCTTTATATTGTTCCACTGGTAGTTTTGCTGCTGAAATGATATATTAGGGCCAGGAAAGTTAATTACATTTTTAGATCCCTTCAAAATGTAAGATGTATGGTGTAGGAACCCTTGGCATAGATCTAATTATTATGTTTCTTTTTGTAATTTTGGGTGTAAATAATGCTACATATATTCACACCTGAATGTGACTCAAAAGACTGGAATGTTGCTATAACTGGTGATTATAAATGAAGTCACTTGCTGTGGGTGATTTGTTTCAGAGGAGTGTGATGGGAATTTCTGCCAGAGGTTCTCTTCTGGAGTCGGAGAGTGCTTTTATTGGTAAGCCCGCCATGATGGAGATCTGCGAAGCCAAAAAATAGCGCATTTACTCTGTTATGCTGTCTGGGCATAGGGCCTCGGGGTAATCTCTCTCTGTCTGTGTGTGTGTGTGTGTGTGTGTGTGTGTGTGTGCTGCTTTCTCAGACCCCCTGGGCAATGCGTTCCCGGTACCCACTACCCCAGAGCAGCAGAAGACCCCTCAGCTGTCTGCCAGGGAGAGGAGGCGATTGGCCAAACAAACACAACCCCCCCAGGTAGACTGTTCACTGCCCACATCACGCCTCATCTAGCAGAGCTTGCTAGAAGCCACAATGGGGACAACAAGCTAGACCCGTGTCTTGTCTTGGTGTCCTCAAAGAGGTAGTGTGTCTGTGTACTTTTCAAGCCTCCCAGTTAGGGTATTTCCTTATGTAGTGTATAGTTGCATAATACTGAATAACACTGAATTAGCATTTTGCCTCCAGTCTCAATTAAATCCTGACTTGTAACAAAAGTCACAGCACAGTTCTGTTTGCATCCAAGGCATGTGCACAGACACATAAACACACACACACACCAAATTATTATTATTTTTTTTATTATTAACTTTCACTCACAAGGGAGGTACCCATGTCGACAAAATGATGCACCATTACACAAAATGCATTTAAGCAAGACATGATTGTATATAAATTGGGAATCTCAGAAATAAGTCATATGCATTGTAAAAATATGCATTGTTTTGGGGGGGTGCATTAACCTCATTCAGGCTGAACATTAATTTTCTGAGACTTACATTATTCTTTAGGCTAGAACTCTAACAATGAATATAATTTATCCAAATTAAGCTGATCTAGCAGGTCCTGCAGTTCCTTGCTCCATTTTTTTTTTCATCATTGGTAACCTTTTACCTACAGTGGTCACAGACTTATACACCAATAACTGATATTATAGTCTTGGATTTTTGTCTTTTTTGGTTTAGGAGCGGACCACCTCCAGAGAGCCTATTGGTTACCCTGATTTCCTCCAATCTGATGGCACCCTGAACCGGGGGGCAAATACAAGGGGAGAGGGAAGGAGACAGAGAAGTTCAGGGACAGCTATGGCTTCCAGTCGTCATCGCAACACAGCTGGTAAGCTCGGTTTGCCATGGAAGCTGGTGGCTTTCTGAAGTTTTATCCCATTTCAAGGCTCCAGGTTTCAAGAAAAGATTATTATTGGAGGGGCATTGCCTGTCTTTAATGGGTAGACTTTATCTAGCAGTATTGAATTTTGCAACATCTAAATCTATTGGAGAACTTCAAAACATGGGTAATCTGCTGTTCTTCTAGCCTCTAGGGTTAGATTGCTGTGGAAAGTATTTTCAAAAAGTCTTTCAGGTCGAAAAAGGTAACTATTTTGGCACTTTTTTTTTTTTTAACAATTTCCACGATGCTAGGGTTCAAAATCCCTAGTTTATATTTAGAAAAACTTGCACATTCATCTGACAAATGTGCTGTTAAAAAATTTACAACATTCTTCTTTGGTTGCGTTGCACATTCGTCACTGTTTCTTAGGTGTAATGTGGGTGGTTTACAACGGAAGGTTTACTCTACCATTAGCCTAGTTGCAATTCTGCATTACGGAATAAGTTTTAATCCCTTTGTACACCCATAATGTGTCTGGAACACTATGTACATACTACAACCAATCTTATAGGAGAGATGACAAAGAATCAATTAGGGTCTGTACATACTCAGACTGTTGTGAGAAGATGTTGAAATATAAATTATTTTTATTTTTTAAAAATATGTATTTCGGTGTAAGTTGTCGATCCTCATTATAAAGAAATTGAAATGTATTTCTGTGCAGTGACAGCGGCACCTGACATACTGTATGTTTTTGCTGGTGCCAGCTACAAAGTCTATACTGATCATTTTATGAATAATCCGGTAATATTTTACTGAATATTACCGGATTACATTACTTCAGTGCAGGCCGGTTACAAACTGCACCCACACAGTGGACCGCACCGCTGTGCTAGTCCCAAACGAGGCTCGTTGTTAACAAGATGGCATGGTTATAGCGTCAACAAAGGTTTAAGCAGAATACAAACTTTCCAGCTAGGCAGATAATAAAACAGTGCTATCTAATGTCCTGTCATATTTATTTGTGACTCAAACTAAGGCTCTGTGCTAGAGCAAATTCATGTGAATACCTCCTCAGAGGCTTGAAGCCTAGATGCCATTTTCCCATACATCTTCTACCTTCTACTTTCTTGGAAAAAGGAAAAATAGAATAACCTGAAAATCATTTTGATGTATAGTATAATAATGAAAGTAAAGATATTTCAAGTTTCAGTTTGACTGTTAACCAAACCACCTGTGTGGGTGGATGGGTGCTTTAAAACTACAAATAAACCTGCGGTATCTCTGGTTGTCATTGTCATTGTCTTGGGCCAGCAAACCTTTCTGATGATGAGGAGGAGGAGGACCCTGCGCATTCCCAGGCCTCCCCGAGGGGGCGAAACCATCACAGCTCCATGGAAACGGTCGCCATGGATCCCTGGTTGCGGCCGGGCACATCAGACACCCTGAAGCGTCTGATGAGTGGGCTGTCATGCAGCGAGTGGCAGGCAAAGCAAGACCCCGCCCCCCGAGACTGGGACGGGCCATCGACCTATCGCGTGTAGTCTTTACCCAGCTGACAAATGTTTATGTGCCCATTTGAATGTCTGCAGGACTAATTGTTTACAATATCAAGATGTCACAATACTAGCAATGATGGAAAGTTTTAATTTAGCTTTAAAAAATGTATTTAATTTTTAAATTAAATAAATAATATTTTTTTGGGAAATTACTTCACATAACTTTTAATCTTCTTTCACTGTAGTTGACAACTGTAAATTAATTGGCATCGGCAAGGGAGAGTTGAATAGATGGAACATTTGCTATGTTTAGAGAACTTTTTCCAGATGAATGCTAGAATCCAGTTCAGGTTGGAGGCTCCTGGTTAACCTCTGCCTATATTGCATTATATTATCCAAATCAAGTCCAAATCAAATTTTTTCCATGTCACAAATTAACTAGAAAGCAGGTGGGTGCTGTAGTCGCCCCATTGATCTTACCTGTTAAATCCACTCTACTCTTCAGTAAGAAGAATGGGCGGGTTGTGCTCTTCAGTATTAGTACTTGATGATAGTTTGAAGACTTCATATTTTGTTGCATTGTCTGAGGTTTAGTCCAGTGTAATTATGAAACTGATTAGTGTTCTACATGTCCAAGGAAGGCAGAGCAGTGAGAGTGCTTACATTTTCGCTGCTCCAGCCATCCAGCGGTTAAGCTGCGCCAGTAGCCAATTAGGAGTCCTCTACACACCTCTGCCAAGGATTATCTGAGACCCGATTCCTTAGCAACCAAGAACTTCACTGTCTTCTGAAGGACGTATCACAGTAGAACATCTGAAGAGAATCTGAGATCTCTATGCCAGCCACTAAAACTTGCCCCAGGCCTCAACACATTTCACAGGTATGTTACATTTTAACAGATGTGTATAGGACTACACACAAAAATGCATGTGTCTCAGGTTGTACCTCACCATTATGTGCGCACATAAAAGTAAAAATGCCTTAATCCCACTCCTGTCATTCTGTGGCTATACTGGTTGTACAAACATTCATATTTGCTAGCTGAACGCTAGCTCCTTTGACTGTGGTTTGAAACTGAGCACATGCCTTGACCACACCAAAATACTGCGTTGCATACATTCCCCTCTACTCCGCTCCCTACAGCTCTCATTGGCTCACATCTTCTCTACCCCTCCTCCTACAACCGGAGTTTCAAAAACATAGTCGGCTGGGGAGGAAATTTGTAGTTCTTCGGGCGTCATGACAAATGTCGTCGACTGAGACAAAAGAAAAGTACATCCCATTACACATAGCCATTGTATGCTGTGTGTATTTCTGTGTAACCTAAAGGCCTAGGCAGATCACATGGGGGGCCTACCTAGTATTGCTATATACACTTGAGTGCCTTTTCTTATGCCAATTATTTTGTTTTTGGAGGCAATTGATAATGAACTTAATTCCTATCAACCCCTTGTCTCATAATAGTAGCCTATAATGGCATACCTATAAAATGTGCTATTAATCACACACGAACGCACCTATTGTGGAATTTAATTTCCTTGCATGGTGCACTGAAAAAATAAAGCAGTGTAAATTGACTGTTATTGGCCTGTTTTCCCACTTTATCACAACTGCTCCTATTTGTGTTTATAGATGTGGGGTTTTAAGTTCACATTTTGCAGAAGAACTGGCCACAGGTGTAAGATTGTCATATCTTAAGAGGGCGACAATTTATGGATTTAACCTGAATGGCACGTTATAACTACTTTCCCTGTCCTGCGAGGACCATTTTGTCCCCTACAGACCCAATTTTGGGGCCAGACACACAGTCGTACCAACCAGGGTGTTTTAGACTGTAAATGAAGAATCATTCAGGGCAGGTTATTAACTGGTGGGTTTCCAGTGGGTAATAAAGAGAAGCAGAGAGGAGAATTAGAATGATTGATGGCATGGTGGTCTATCATGCTGGCAGCCACAGGACAGGGATTTAGACTGGTGAGCTAGGCTGCTGGCCATAAATTAAAGCTGTAATACAAACAGGCACGGCCTGATTTGCTGACTGGGAAAGGACTTGACACGCAGTTTGGACCAGCGGATTCAAATCTGGAAATGCATAAATACCAGTAATGGCATTAATGGCAGTGTGTGTTGTCTTAGGGCTGTGAGTCTGTTTTTTTTTCTGTCGATAAGTGACAATGGCTTGCATTTGTACACCTTTTTTTTTTTTTTTTGCCTTGGGAGCCAATGGCAAACTTACCAAAAAAAAAAATGTTGCAGTGAGAATTGTAAGGAAATGGGTCTCTCTCTCTCGATGAGTGATGACCTCCTGCAGCATTGGATAGGGAGGAGGATGGAAGCCATCTGAACTCTGTTATGCCACCATTACTCACCCAGACACCCCTGTCAATATACTAACACACACTGGGCATTCCACTCCACGCTGCACACACAGTAGGGCTTGTAAACTTCGACTAAAGTGAATTGTCAAGGAAAATCTGGACCTTAATTGATGGGGAAATAATTATATAAAATGTATACATACACATAAAAGAAAGGGCGTGTACAAACAATATGGAGCTACAAATTCTGTGAAAGGAGCTCCCCCTAAGGAGTCTCAACTGAAGGATTTTATGGTGGAAGAATAAAATCACAAATTCTGCTTCTATACACTACATGTGGAAATACCCTGTTCAAAATGCAAATATAATGAAGTATAGTAAGATGACGCTAGATCTTACTCAACTCAAAAGTCTGAGTTTAACATACACCCAGAAATATCTTTCCCTTCATCAAACAATAATCAGTCTTGGACTTTATATAATTGATCTACCTATTTCATTTACTCCTAATAGTAATTCTTATATCTTCCATTTGATCAACATTACAAGGATTTTTATTTTATTTGGGTTGCTTAGGCTAGTACCTGCTGAAGGAATTATCCCTAACGTGTGTATGTGTGTGCGCGCTTAATTTGGGCGTTATGAATCCCAGATAAGGCTAATGAACGCTATAGCTCACTTATGCTAATCACCCTTAGGAATTAGCATGCCACTGGAGTGGCCTGTTAAGGGCGAACACACTAATGGGTCTGCACAGGCCCATACTGCGTGGTCCTGCGTGCGATAGAAGATGAGGCTGAGCTACAGCACACAAAGTTACAGAGAGAAACGGACTTATTACACGGACTTACATTATTTTCTCTGTCGGCAGTGTTTAACGGAGCTGCAACAAACCTTTACTATGGCGCGTAAATGTGCAGAACCTGCGAGAAACGTACTAAACAATTAATCAGACAACTAACCAGGAAATTGTTTCGATGCAAGTTCTAATTTGCCGCTTCCTTGGTAATTACAATCGCTGGCCACCAGGGGACAGGAATGTATCACTTAGTGCTCTGGAATACATAGACGGTATTTAGGACTGGAAGATATTCACACATGCTGCTGAGGAAAGGCTTATTTCAGTAGTATGATATGTGGGAAGTTGGTATGAATAGGGAAAAAAGTAAAATAAAAGAACAATGTATTCAAATGTATTCTGAGTGAGACAATTCTGCTCATGTGTCATGCTCAATTTCCCTTTCAAAATGAATCTCTCCTCAACTCTCCTTCTACCATTTCTATTGGCTCTGCTCTCTTCTCATCTCCTCTCTTTCCAATCTAAAAAGTTCAAGACAGAAAGCATCAAAGTAAAAATTTGGATCAATCGTTTGAGAATTCTGTACAGTGTTACTGCTCTGCCCAATTTGGCTGAATGAACACGCACGCATGCACACACGCGCCCACACGCACCCACCCTGCTGAGCGAGCAATTCAGGGATGGCAGACGAGTAGTGCTGTCATTTGTCAGCTATATCCCAGAGGAAACATGGGGGATAGATAGTTTTGTGTGTGTGTTGGAGGCACACACAAAAAATCATTGAGGGGGACAGACAATAGGCGAGGTGCAGCAAATGGCTTCTTGTTTAGTGTGTGTGTCAAAATGCAGATGCTGTAGAGTTATGGATTTTGACAGAAAAGGCAGTTTGCTTTGATCATGTTGCTCAGACTAAGAAAAACGGGTTATTTTCCTGCTATTGAAATAGAACACAAATATTTTGTGTTTTTATCTGATACTTGTCCCTCCAATGATTACAAGGGGGTGTGGGGGCTCTGTAGAGGCCAAGAGGAGAAGGTGGAGGTTAAAGTTTATAGAGAGAGAGGTGGAAAGGGGGAACTTGTTTTTGTGCACACGGGTGGCATTGTACAACAGTTTGCTGTTTAATGACTAACATGCTCTTTAAAGATCAGACTACATCCTTCAGATTTCTACTGCTGACATTGTGATTGGCTACTCATTGGGTTTGTCATTTTAAACCCACTGCCATCCCCCATATGGGAGGACAACTTGATCAAAACCCAAATACAGCACTACATCAAATTATTGCCAATCTTTGAATCAGCGATCAGATATTAGGAAAACATTATTTTGATTTTAGGACTGGATGAATCGTTGAGTAGAAAATGAAATTGCAAGCCAAGGTTAGTTTGGTTTCCCAAAGTTGCTGGAGTCATGCACCCCCTTTTAGCTTTTTTTTAATATACCAAATGTGGGTGAAATATACTATGGACGCATGGACCACCAGTTTGAGAGACACTGGTACTGCTACCATCACTGTTAAGCAGTCAAGCCCAGAGAGACCAGCTGCAAACAGCTGCTTTAATTAGCTCACATCTTTCTACCATGGTCTTTTTTTCCCTATTCAATTAATCTAAATTTTTCTCTTTTTTTTTCTAATCCCTCTGTGTCTGGCTGGAGGTTTGTGTGTGTGTGTGTGTGTGTGTGTGTTTGATGGCTTTAATTAGTTGAAATGTCGGATTAAATTCAGAGGAGGCAGTGTTCATTGTCTTTTCGACTCTTGTTGCGACTACCAACAGACCCCTGTTTATTGTGCGTGTTTTGTATGAAAAGTACTGGAGTAACACTATCAAAGTGCCATCAACTTTATTCATTTTACACAGTAGAATAGGCCCTTACGACTGCTGTGAGGAGGAACTGTGAGGAATAGCGTTGTGTGTGTGTGTGTGTGTGTGTGTGTGTGTGTGTGTGTGGAAATCGTTTGACATCCCCTCCCCTGTCCGAGAGCTGAAAACACATCCCACATCACATCTGAGACCGCCACACACACGCACGTGTAGTGTGAACTCGCTAAATGGCAGAATAGTAACAGATAAAAAATAAATAAATAAAAAGAAGCTTCTGGATGTTGACAACATTCTAAAATACTGGCCACACTATTTTTGCATGTCTAACTCGAGTGTACAAATTTAGTTACCCCTCGCCATCTTGGCTACAAGCTCCTTGACAAGCAACTCATCCTGCTTGCTATATTTATAATCCGCATTTCTGTGGGAAAATCAATCATAAAAGTGTGAATCACATTCTGTGCCAGTAGTGAAACAATGATCCCTGTCCACAGGCAGACATTTCTTGTTTAGCCACCTAGTGCCTTGCCCCCTACTGTCCTGACTTGGCTGTATCTCGCTGTGAATAAACCAAACTGTTGTCTCTAGCACTCTATTCAGCATTTATTTATTTGTTTCACATTTAATTCCATCCCCACCATTCTCCTGAATTCTCTGCTGTGTGCTGATTGACTCCAATTGAGCACGTCCACAAAAGAATGGTGCTGATCTATTCTGTTCATTTGCACATAGTGACAATATTGGAATCCACCAAGCAGATCAGACAGCCACCCTAATTTTTGTTCATCTGTTTGGTGGTTACAAGCTTCAGGAACGAGGAGAAATGGGACAGAGAAGCGACCCAGGGCTGTACTTTGAAACAAACTCCCCTGGCTAAAGCCGCAAAGACTCCTTTATCAGGTTTTAGGGAGCTTAATGTGAGTGTTTGGGGTGTATTTGGTTAGTTGGGTTACAGATAGGAAACAGTGTGTGTTTTTGTGAGTGTGCGTAAGTTTTATTGTGGTTTTATAGTCCATCACGGGCCCATTACCAGAATGTTATGGCTCCATTTGGTTCTCTTTAGTGTCTATCTCTTTACGGTGTTAAGTAGCTGTGTAATATAACCCATACTACAACCATAACCACACAGTTAATGATACAGCCCATCTGTTTTGTTGGTGAAAAAAAAAAGCCACCTAGGCATTTATAGACTTGACATCAAATTATCTTAAATCACGGCTAAACATTAACCATTAACATGCTGTGTTGACAGCTAATAGCCTTTTGGTAGAATGAAGGCCTGGTTATTTAAATCCAGTCAGTCGTACAATTCCACTTTATGGTCGGAGCATCTCCTTGCTAGGTTATCCATAGAGCACAGAAAGCTGGACAGTATTAATATACTGTATCATATGTCTAGTATTGTCCATCTAGAGAGGTTAGCTAACAATGTAGAACTTGTTAGGTCATTCCAACCGTTTCAAGAAATAACAGCTTTATCTTTCTAGGTGTTGCTTGCATATCACATTTTCGGCAGCTAAACTTATCTACACAGCGGGCCACACTGGGTTGTGTTCCCTGATCTGCTAGCTCTTGTGTGTCATTATGAAGCATCTGTTCAACAAACTAGAAACTCACACAAGAGCAGTGCCACCCTGCTCGCGCTGGGTACAATCCATCAACTATTGTCATTAAGGTGTATGTGTGCGTGTGTGTGACGGTCTCAGATGTGATGTGGGATGTGTTTTCAGCTCTCGGACAGGGGATGTCAAACGACTTCTTCATATCCACACATACACACACACACACACACACTCGACTCTTCTCCTCACAGATTGACCCTTGTCATCCGGGCCGTACGCTAATTAAGAGGGGCACTACACACTGTCACACACACAACTTGTCACCTGTCGTCCCACCCAGGAGGTATTTGTGTGAACCCATTTTGTGTGTATTTATGTAACAGATAACTATAGTATGACAATCTCTGTCAGAGTCTCCCTGCTATGAAGGGACGGGGAGCTTTGCTTCCACTGCAGAGCAAACTGGAAGAACGCCATTAGTCGGTTTACTTTGCACGCGGCTGTGTTTATCCTCGGTTCTAAAACATTCACACACAGTACCACTTGAATAAACATCTAATCTAGGAAAAAAATATTGATGTTAAGTAAACAGACATTATGGAATTCTTTTAAAATGTGCCTGGGATATTTTATGCATGTGTAAGGAGGGTAGGCTAAACTGAGTCACCCTTGTATCTAGGGAACAGACACACATTTTGACTATCGGTATGTTTTTAGGAAGCACCCTTTTTTTTATCTGGCTGTGATGGAAATTCCTCAGAAATGCAGTGGACACATTGGGAATAACTTCTGTAGGTAGGTTTGAAAATAAATATACATGTTGGTGATTTGCAGAGGTATAGTGTTAAATCCCTAATTAGTAACAGATGTTTGATGAATTTAAAAAATATATTTGACACACTTTTGAGGGTTCCTCGGCTGGAAATACTGAGTGCTCTGAGCTCAGTGTAAAAATGTTTGCTTGGTTTGGTCTGGCTGGTTTGGTAATAAGTAATCATTAAAAAATATATAAATAAAACAACTTTTAAAGGCTGTGCCAGTGGTATTGGTAGTGTTTTAGTTTCTCCCTCCCGCGCTTTTCATCATTCTAATAGAATTCACCTGACATCAAGAAGTTCATTTGAGGTTCTTTGGTGTTTGTGCTAATGTGATACATGTAAGGGCTATCTCTTGCCCCTGGGAAGTTAAATGGATTTCAGTACCAAGGACAGCGACCATTCACAGCAATTATCTGAGCTGTTGAATATTCTTAACATTGTGTTTATGAAAAGAATTTTCTGCTGCCTACACAGCGATTTGGCAGTACAAGTTGTAGGTAAAGTAACTATCTAGGCACCTGACACCTGCAATTCTTTACAGCTGTGCCAATTAGGCAGTGGACCATTAACCACAGGTTAAAAGTCATCGTGCAGATAAATTGCTGGAGGACACAGAACATAGGCAGTTCTAGAAAAGGCAATTCTGAAAATGTCTCTTTTCTACATCCATTGATGTAGCGGGCGGGCTGCAATTGCCGCAGTCTTATCTACCTGTGGCCGCACTTTCCCGCCACCCAAGTGGTACCCCAGATACCGTACCTCCCTCCGACCTACCTCCCACTTCTTCGGGTTTGCTGCTCCCAGGTGTCACTGTGGATGACGACATCATCAATGTAGGCAGCACCCTGTCCATCAGACATTGGAAGGTGGCTGGGGCTCCGAACAAGCAATGGAAGCTTGCTGAAGAACATCCCAAACGGAGTGGAGAAGTCTCCTTAGACTCTGGAGACATGGGAATCTGCCAGTAGCCTTTGGTTAAATCCAGTGTTGTAATGAAGTGAGCTGTGCCAAGCTGGTCCAGAAGTTCGTCAACCCGGGGCATCGGGTATGCATAAACCGTGAAACCTCATAAACCTGCCTGTAGTCACATACAGGACCTGATGGTCTCATCCTTTTTCACCACCAGAATGATGGGACTACACCAGGTGCTGTGTGATTCTTGTACTAGTTCCATCTTTAGCATTGCCTCCAATTCTTTCTAGACCACTTTTCTGTGCCGGTAGCCTGAAGCGTTGTGTATGAACTGTCCGGGCTGGTGTCGATATGGTGCTGTATGAGGGTTCTGCGTCACATCAGCGAATCGCTGTTGTAATGCTGTTATATTCGCCCTTTGTGCTAGCGAGAGATGGTCGTCTGGAGAGAGGCTGATTGGTTCGATTTTGGTACCCCAACTCGTCTCTCTCATTCACCGAAGTCACTAAAGAAACAGGTACCACATCTCTCCATAATTTCAGGAGGTTGATGTGGTAAATCTGTTTGGCCCCGCCCTTATCAGTACGCACAACCTCATAATCAACCTCGCCCACCTGCTGTGTGACCACAAAGGGCCCTTGCCACTTTGCAAGTAATTTGGAGCTAGAGGATGGGAGTAATACATGCACCTTGTCTCCGGTGAGAATGTGTGAAGCTTAGCCCGTACTGATGATCCTCGGCCTCGAGCAAATTCTCCAGTGATAACCGCATGGAGTTTTGCACACATGTCCATAACGTATTGCACCTTGTTCTTACTGTTACTCGGAACTTTTCCCCAGCTTTCTTTAATCAGGTCCTGCACGCCCCGTGGGGTTCTGCCAAAAAGCAGTTCAAAGGGAGAAAACCCAGTGGAGGCCAGGGGCACCTCCCGGACTGCAAACATCAGAGGCTCTAATTGATTTCAGTGTTCGGTTCAGCCTCTCCACTAACCCATCAGTCTGGGGGTGGTAAAGGCATAAAATCCTTATGCTGAAATCGCCAACAACACATACAATTCGCGTAGTGTGCTTGACATAAACTGAGTGCCTGGTTGATCAGCATCCTCCCCCCCCCCCCCCGGTCTTTGTTTCTCCCCACCCTCCCGGAACAGGTTGTTTGAGAAGAAGACCCGGTTTGGCTGCGTTGGGCCGGCCAGCCCCGGCTGTCCCACCGATCTTGTCCCTCTCCCATGATCCTGTCGCCGTTGTCCCGCTGCCCCCAGCTGACGGTCCTCCCTCCTCCGCACCGCCATTTGCTGCCGTAGAGCTTCGAGTTGCTGGCTCTGAGCGGCCGCATGCAGCTCCTGTCTGCCGGCCATCCCTGCTAACGTCGGCACTGGCTGGACTGGGTCCGACCTGGTTCGGGCACCACTGCGACAAACGACCACTGACACCAACACCTGCGTGTAAGTCCCCTTTTAACTAGAAGACGTGGTGATTAATAATATCCCTCACCTGTCTCCCATCTCAGACTGCCGTGAACCACACCTCCCGACACTCCCCCACCAAACAGACAACACTAAACCACGCCCAAATCTCCACATATACCTCACAGTGTGTAGTGTACATACAGGAGTTGCTGATCTCTGAAGATCGGTGTTGTTATTTGTATTGTACTGTATTTTAATTTGATGAGGCAGCCAGTGAGCCAAAATGGCATTCAGATAAACTAGCCTACTAATTAATTGGGTCTATAATGTTATTTCCACGTTAGCGCTTTGGGACTGTATCAAATCTATCCTTGTTCTATTTGCTTTAATTTGTGCTCTAAAATGCTTTAGTCACACATGAGTGCCTGTTTGATATCGCTGTAGGCGTTTTGAGGGGGGTGACTTGATGGAGAAAAAAATGAGCTGCTCCTGCTATCATCGTCTCATTTTGTCAAGTAATAAAAGTTTTGTGTGGGTGTATGTGTACAGAAATGCATTAACACGCACAGAAGCGGTTTAAACAGAGGACAAATTACTGATTTGGGGTTACAAATAGGACACAATCGTGTGTATTTTTACGACGAAAAACATTAATGAGAGAAGAATGTCTATATTTATAGATCATAGGAAGCTCTCCTTACACCAACAGCTCCTATACCGTCTTCCATCTCACTTGTTTGTTTTAATAATTGACTCAAACATGACTTTATCTGAGCGAGGGCAAACTGCACTGGTGAGGTATCGCTGTATGACATTTGCTTGGCATTTAAAATGTATCGGAAAGTGGCACCGTTGCCTCCACTCCCCATTGAATTGAATAGTCATGGTGAGGCCTCCCACTCCCTCCAGGAGAATTCTATTACTATTGATTCCAGCAGAGATCTTCAGGTGTCACTGTCTACTGTAAATGTCGGTGGAGACAATTTCATTAGTATTGGTTTTAATGGGGAGTGCTCGCGTTGTGTGGTGTAACTGCTATCTCAGACTCCTGAGGTGAACGCTGATGTGATCCAATGTTTCTTAATGGAATTGTTGAATATTTTTTAACCCAGACCTGTCGTTTCCCATCATCTGCGGTCGTGTGTAGCACCATTTCACTGATGGCTGTAGTTTTGAGAAGCTGGTGCTTGTCACTGACTTCTGAATGCACTTGAACGAGCAACAAATGAAGCCTTCAAAAACCATGATAAATCTTCTCTTCAAAAACAGGAAATTCTGTGCCTGCTGGCTGTCGTATACGCAATTGCTGCAATAATGCTATACTCAACTATAGATGATGGGAAATACATTTTTTTATTAGGTCTGAGGCAAAAAAGTACCGAACTAATCCTTTTAACTGAGGGATACAAACCAAAACCCCGCTGTGACAGCTCAACATTAAGGCTTGTTACGAGTGTAAGAGAAAACATTCATTCAGTTTGAGTACTAGTGTGGTTTGGCTCCAGTGTGAAAAATTACATTGATTTATAAAGATAAAATATCAAACCCCTACATACTCCATTATACATGTGCCTATACTCGCTGTACAAGCACATGCCATGTATGTTGCTTGGGCGTGCCTCAGCTTGTATTTTGGGTTCAACTGCATTGCTTTGACATTGTGGTTTAGAAAAAAAGCTTGGTAAAAGCTTGGTAAAAGCTTGCTGTACTCGAATGTGAGATTTTACTGGGGCACAGCATTTCAGCACCGGGGCAAGTGACCCGGGGCATGTGTTGCATGTATGAATGCATCTGTTAATGGCTAAATTGTTCGATTGAATGCCAAGCTATGTCTATAAAGAACTTTGAAGGTAGCTGTTGGGTTTGTGTACATCATTACCTTTTTATCAGCTTTCATATTATGTTTACATTGACACTGGCTTGACAGTTTTAGGATAATTGTATAAAATTACTTCATACAAGAAGGAAACCCAGTCTTTCAGGCTCACTGCATCGGCTCTAGATTTGTTTGCTGTAAAACGAAGGAAAAGCCAGTGTCAGTTCATATATCGCCGCAGCAATGAAATGCTTACATTTAAGCACATTTAAAACTGTGGTTCACGGCTCTATCACAAAAGCTATATGTTTTGGCCAAGGCTTAGCAATAATCTTGAAAGCATACCATATGTTTAAATTTCCATTGCTATTACTTTTCAGATAAACTGTTGGCTAACTTTTAGTTGACTGACATAAAAAGTTATTAGTGTATATGAGTGCTGGTGGATGTGGAAAACTTCACCACATCTGAGCCAAACTCTGTTAGCATGTATGTATGTAACGGGTGTGCCTTCTCACCTTGGGAATTAAACCCGTCTAAAGTGAATGGCGGCGTGTGAAGCTGGTATCCCTCAAGACACCATTTGTGTCTCTGTGTTCAGTCTTCTTCAGGAATCTAAAGCGTTGATTTGGCTGATTGGCTCAGTGACAGGCGACAGCTGGCAGTGGACTGGTTGTAATGGAGACAAATGAGTAAAGGCCTCTTTTTTCTCATGCACACACACAAACCAAATGTGTAATATTTATTGTGGTTCTGTTATCAGTTTTTCTTTCTAATGTTCTCTTTATTTTTCTTTTATAATTCTCTCGAAAACGTGCTATGATCTAGAACAAATGTAGAATTTTGTATTTAAAGAGGCCCTCCTAGATTAGTGTCCGTACTTCCCAGTGTTACAAAGAGAGTGCCCTCCAACTGAGTGCTGAGTGGGTTGCATTCCTCTCTACTCCTCCTCCCCCATGAATGCAAATCCCTTTATTTGCACATCAATATGTTGTATCATGTAATAAATCAGAACTTCTGTAACAGGTTGAGGTGTGGTGAGTGCAGGTACAGACTGGGCGTGAACACTGAAACACGGAAAAAACTAAGAAACGGCAATGAATCGACATGATACGACATGAAATAGCGATCAACAATACATTCACTATCTTGTAGCTTAATAAACGGGCTCTCAGCACAACACGTAGCAAAAAAATACACACACACACACACACACACACACACACACATATAGACCCACATAGACAATAAACGAGTGCGCTGATTTGTGTATGTGAGTCCGGTGTGTAGCTTAGGTGCGTTGAACGTGTTGATGGCTGCAGGCGGTGGTTAGTACACCGGCGAGGTAGAGAGGTAAGGGGGAGCACCATCACTAGGTGTGGCTCCGGATGTTACACCTAAAAATAGGAAATCTTTTTGGGAAAGAAAAAATACTGAAATCATATACAGATGAAAATTCCTGTTAACCTAGTTGCAACCAAATAACCTCCAACTCCTAGCCAAGCCATTAGATCCTGGCAGGCCATGTGGGTGTGTTCAGTGGTCTGCAGGGTGAACTTACACTGGGCGTGATGTTGCATAGTTCTATCCAATCAATGCAGTTCCCTGGGCGGGCAGCACCTTGTTGTGTATTGGTCATGTAGTGTCTCACCTCAGCGCCACTGTCTGGCTTCCAATTGAACACTCCGTAGAATGTTGTTTTTCTTCTCTCGGTAATCCCGTCTCCCGTTCTCAGACTGGATTAGTTATAAAATACATGAGCAGAACATATTGAACCACAAATTATTATCCGTAATCCGTTATACAGACTGATTCTCTGTGTATGTATGCACACATACACACCTACGCGCAAAAAACCAATAACCTCTGTGAAAATGGGAGTGATTTGCGCACACAGAAAATATAATTTCAAATGTATTGTGTTCCTGTCGCACGCACGCACGCACGCACGCACGCACGCACGCACGCACGCACGCACGCACATACATACATTGTGGCCCCATTGCTCTGTAATTTCCGGAACATTGAAACGCAATGAGGTAAAACTCTGCTTCAGAGATAGTGGTTATTTTAGAGGAGAGAGGCACATGTGCCTCTTCCATATGTGTGCTAGTTCCCACATCTCTCCTGCTGCCGTGTTACACAGAGATACAGTACCGCCAGAGATACAGAGACCACTAGTCAAGATACGTCTAGTTAGCATTTGTTTTGATTTAAATACTAATTGTTTCACTACAAATTGTATCAGCCTAACAATTCATGTGAAAAGTTGAATCTGTGAAAAATGTTCATGCATTTCAGAATATCTTAGTACTTATGTATGAGTATGTCCCCCTTTTGCTTTAATGACAGCATGCACTCGAGCAGGGCACTCCACAAGTTGTGTGCAAAACCTGATGACCCATGCTATCCCAGCATGATTTGACAATGTTCCAAAGAGCTTTTTGTAATGTCACAGAATGCTTGGCTTTCTCTGTCTAAGTGCCCCATAAATGTTCAATGGGTTGAGGTCAGGTGATTGGAAGAAAGTCCATGACAGTCGAGACTCTTTTTGGTCTTTAAGTAGTTCTTTTGTGTTGGGTTTTTAAATGTTTCTGAATCCTCAAACTTTCGGATTATTTCTAGGTTTACGTGAAAATAGATTTTCCATGTAGTCTTAGTGTCACGATTGGCGTGCACAGGCCCGGGATTAGCCCCACACAGGTGCGCCTCCTTTTGATTAATTATGGACACCATTTAAGTTTCCCAACAGCACTTGGTGCTGTTGGTCATTATTTTGCTGTTTCTGTTTTACCTGTACGTTGTGTTCAGTTGGTTAATTATTAAAATACGCTTCATACGTTCACCGCTTCCACGTCTGCCTGCGTTTTTCCTCTGGCTCGTGCTTACTCTCGCCACCCCAAGACACAGCGTTACACTTAGGCTTTTGGGCCCCACTGTGTGTGTGTGTGTGTGTGTGTGTGTGTGTGTATATATATTGTTGTACAACTTACCTTGAGTGATTTAAAACTTGTTTTGAATGTTGACAAAGCAAAACTCATGATGTTTTCAAATGCAAAATCAAAGCCGCTGATTATATTGCTGTAGCCACTTATTGAGTCTGTATCTCAGTACTGATGGTATATATATATAACCATATACGAACTTGAGACCAGTCCGTGCTTTGAAGTGCTGAATCAAGAAAATATTTATTAAATACAACAAAAATGCAATAATTACAATACGGCCGCAAGGGAGATATAATTGAGCTTTGCATGCGTACATGCTCCACCAACGTCATAATCTGGCGAAACAATAGAAGACGCCATATTATATAGGTTCTGAGATTTAAAATAACCGGTCACAGGTATCTAAGCATTCATTGGTCGGAGGTGTGGCCACTAAGGTTTGGGGACAAATGCTAGGGCACACCTCTAGGAAGAGACAATGA
>JAOEHI010012351.1:9391-23211 GCA_025447815.1 Percopsis transmontana
CTTTATACATTGGATGGCTGAGCGGTTATTTACAGTTTAAAATCAAGACCCCAACCGTATTGGGAGCAGCCCACGCAGTTGGGAACTGAGTCACCTACTTAATGTCTCCTCCATTACGGATAATGGGAATTAAATGAGACAGGCTCGTGTTTGATGTAATCTGTGGCGTGTATCTTCACTACTGCTATTCTCCTGTCCTGGCTCTTCTGTTCCTGCCTCTCCATACTCCCCTCCCCCCAAGTTTCCTCCACAACACAGCCCCCTCCCCTTCCCTTCCCTTCCCTTCCCTCTCCCCTTCCTCCCCCTCGTCTGGTTTGGAGTGGCGTATTTGTATGGAAATAACTGGCCTGCACATTACCTTGGGCACTTTTCAAGGTGTTTTCATTATGGCTTTTTGGGGGGGATTTGGACCCCCCCAACCCCCACTCTCACCCAATACAACCCAGCCTCACACACACATACACACCTGAAACAGACGCACAATTATCTACGGGCTTCTGAAGTGGAGAAGTGGGTGAGCGCTGCTATCTAAATGGGATTTGTTATTAGCACTGTTTGCCAGGGTCTGTGATTGGATGGTACCCGCGGCTCTGCTACCCAATAAACGATTAGCAGGCCGCTCCGGGCGGGAGGTGAAAAGTTGATTTTTATTTCCCCAGCACCCCCCTGCAACCCACAGCAAGCCCATTGTCCTCTCTCTTTGCCAATTTTCTCCTCCATATCTTTCCCATCTTATCTGGCCTTCATTTCGCTGGCTTACTTTATATTTCGATTCTCCTCCTGTCGGCTTTGCCTTGTTTGTTTTTTTGACATTTCTGTTCAGCTGTTTGACTTGTGTGCCACGATTTGGTCCAAGCATAAAAAATATGTTATTAATGACTTCCTTCCTTCTTGTCGTTTTATGCTATTTTATTTTGACGTTTTTGAAGTAGCGGCCCTGGACCACTCTCCTCCTGTGATCAGACGGGGCCCGGCCAACCAGACGGTTCCTGTGGAGAGTACGGTGGTCTTTGGTTGTCAGGCAACAGGACACCCAACTCCCACAATCCACTGGACAAAAAACGGCGCCGAGGTGTCAACAGGAGACTCGCGTGTGTCCCTGCTCGATGAAGGATCCCTGGAGATCCGCCAAGCCCAGGTTTAGTGAATAAGTGCTCAACAGCATTTCTCCTTGTGTGCTCTTTTGGGCCCAGAGTGTGTCCAGACTGAAGAGAAATCCAAACACAATGCCTTATTGTTGAAGTGGACAGCCACATCCGTTGACAGGTGACACGCATGTGAGAGAAAATTACCCTGATACTGGAAAGTCACAAAGGACAGACCATTGTATGACATTTTGATGACCTGTCCAAGAGTTTCCCATCCACCAACATGACTGAGTTATCAGCCTCAGGTCGACATATTTGACCTCCACACAAACAGAGCTAAACCACTCCCACACCCCCACAGTCGCAAACAGTGGTAGACAAAGATAGACCTGGGGAAGGTAGAACAGCAATGGCGACGACAGCCCACTTTTGCTGAATATCTGCAGCGTTGCGCATGCAAAGATTGAAAAAAAAAAATACCATGCCAGGCTGCCAGCTCCTGACAGATATTCTCTGTGTCTGCTGGGTCTGTCATGGCCAGTTCGTTCTGTCAAGGTTTTAGGTTTGACCCAAGTGTAGACACCACAGGACATAAAGGTAGAGTCTTTAATCGCAACGTATCAGGCTTAGTAGCAAACAGTGGTAGACAAAGACAGACCTGGGGCAGGTAGAACAGCAATGGTCAGGCTGGAAATCCCGGGTAGATAGCTGGAGAGTACGCTAGGACGCACTGGAGGCAGGCAGGGCAGGTTGCAGGGTAGGTCGCAGAGGAACAAAAGCTAGAGAGCCCTTGGAGACTGGCTGGTCGGGTAGCTAGGAACTAAGGCTAGCGGGCTGCTAGAAACTGGCATGGCAGGTAACTAATGACAAGATCCAACAAGCTACTACAAACTGGCTAGGCAGATAACAAAGCGCTATAGCTAAGGGCAACTGAAAACTTGCAAGGCAGGTAACTAAAGACTAAAGCAAAGAGCTACTACAACCTGGCAAGGCAGGTAACTAAGGACTAGAGCTAAAGAGCTACTAAAACCTGGCAAGGCAGGTAACTAAGGACTAGATCTAAAAACCTACTGGCTAGGCAGGTAACTAGAGAAGAACTAGAGCTAAGAGGACCAAGGAAAACAGGCAAGGCCTGTGACTGGGAATAATGCTAGAAAACTACAGAACACACATAGTTTTCTGGTGCGACCAGTTCATTTGAAGTCCATGCAGATGTGATAAGGCATCAAAGCATCTTTGTTGGTGTCTGGGGTCAGGTTACTACATTATTGTTGTTGTTTTTACAGTTACAGTGGCAAAATTTTAACTGAATCTAGTAAACATTCTGTCTACTGAACGCACCCCTAGTCTAACTTGTGTCATTATGTCTGCCTTCCGCAGCTGGGGGATTCAGGCTTATACAGGTGTGTAGCCTCCAGCCCCAGCGGAGAGGCTTCCTGGACAGCACACCTACAGTTGCAGGGTAGGTTCCATACTGTATCTGGAGAGACAGTTTCCCTTGAGAGACTTTTTTTACATTTGTAAAGGGTCACATGGTAAGTTAAGATGGCGTCTTAGTGCCCAGAGAGTTTTAGTTTAGACAATGGAAGATTCTGGGGACCAATAGTTTTTTACCGCTTCTACAAGCTCAGTTTAATTTTATCATTTTTGAAAGTTTTATGGGAAACTTACATTACATTATAGAAAGTCCTTTTTTTGGTTAAGGAATTTTCAACCCCTTCCAACAATTTTGATGTAAAACACTGTATTCGCCTGCCTGCATACCTGCCTGCTTGCCTGCCTACCCCTTACCTGCCTGCTTGCCTGCCTACCCCTTTACTTGCCTGCTTGCCTCTCTCCTACTCTCCATCATCAAAAACAGGTATGATTCACCGCCAAATACAGTGCCTGATAACATTTGCAAATGCGTGTAATAACTAAAGCAGCATCTAAAGTATTTTGACCACTACAGTGTCCATACAATTTATAAGATAACAAAAATGGCGTCTCTGTGGTAGAGTCTGGAGTGGTTCCTCAGGCCAGTCGCCCCACAGACCCTCACCTGATTCCCAGTGCGCCGTCCAAACCGGAGGTCATCGACGCCAGCCGCACATCTGTCACGCTGTCCTGGAGGTCCGACCACAACGCTGAAGCAGCCGACACCTCCTACCTTATCGAGGCTTTCAGGTGAGAACAACAACGGTGGGAACACTGTTTTGTGGCGGTTTTGTTAAACTATATGTAACGTGCTATAGTGTATTTATGTGTACATGCTTGTGAATGCAAGTTTTACACCGGGGATCTGAAACTGAAATTTCCCAAGAAGCACTTCATCTGTTGCTGGGATGGTGGAGTTTAATCCAAATCCAATATATTAATATGGTATAATATGTACACGGCCTGTTGATGGTATAGCAAGACATAATAAAGATACAAATTAATCTAAATTCTTGATTTCATTGGGGAAGGCACATTAAAGGGTTGTAGGCCCAAAGTCTAAGCCTGAGAGAATCCTGATCTAGCTCCACATTCAATCATTCCGCTAATCTAGTGTGGATATGCTCAATTGAAAACATTTGTGGTAGGGGCTTGCCAATGTGTGTCAATCAAAGTTATTAGCAGGCAATTGGACCAATCAGTGCAACAAATGTGATGAAGTTAGAACACAGGCAGTATCTGCTGTTGTTATCAAGTGAACTACTCTGGACTTTGAGTGGTCAGGTTTTTTTCTGACCAGAAAATAATGGTTTTCTATTGAGCATTTATAGACTAAAGTGCAATAGACTTTTCTGGTATGTTTTTGTTCTCTCATTCACTGCAAACTATCCAGGCCTTAAATCAGCAAAGCGACACAAAAGCATTATCTCTCCCTTACAAAGCTTAGCTGGGTTGAGGATTTGCTGCTGGTGCAGTCTTTTCCCAAAAACGCAGCATTGTATCATTTTCTTGATGAACAATCGTTTCATCCATGGTAACATCCCGGGAACATGACTTGGGCTCAATTAAATGCTTTGATACAATGTTTGCATGTTCAAGACATAAGCTTAAATTATTGACAGTCCTGAACAATGTACTCAGTAGAGACACATTGTTTGTACTATATGTTAGCATATGCAGCAATGTAAATCATTGTATTGCCAATTAAAGAGTGCCATGGCAGTTAACACTCAAGTGCTGTTTTATTTGAGTGACTTGGTCTCTCTAGTGTCCATTTCATTTTAACAGATTTGATAAGATTATTTTATTATAATGCCATTTAGAAGAACTAAATGCCAGAGTGCATATGAAGGGTTTACGGGCCCTTTCTTATAAACTAGAAAATGTCAATGTACATAACTGTCCATTGTCTATGCAGTCACGCGTTGGGCAGCAGCTGGGTGACTTTAGCAGACCACGTGAAGACACAGACGTTTGTCCTGAAGAATCTGAAACCTGGAACCGTGTACCTGTTCCTACTCAGAGCGGCTAACGCACACGGCCTCAGCGACCCCAGCCCAATCTCTGATGCAATCCGGACACATGGTCAGTTTGTGCCAAGAAGGTATTTTCCTGCCAACAGGCTTTGGTTCTCCTGGTACAATTATGGTTCTTCTAGTGCTGTTTAATGTTGCTCCTACAATTAGGTGCTGACCCCTATACTAAACCTCTGCAAAAATCACATGGATAAGATTAAATAATGTTTTGATCCACGAGAAGAAATTGCCTAATAAATATGTACATATAATTGAACTATATTTATCTAAAAGAGGATTGTGATTCTTTTGACTCCTCAAGACTCCTCAATTGCGCTATAGCACCCCCAGATCTTCAAATCTCTGCCCCACATCACTAGATTTTGAAACTGTCCACAAACTGAAACCGGCCACAGGGTAGGTGTAGGTCTGTAGGGGGAGGGGTAGGGAACTGTGTGAACCTATGAAAGGAGCTGTAGGGGGAGGGAGGAAAGTGAGCCACCCAGCACTCAGGTGAGGGAGGGGTTTCAAACCAAAACAAAGTTTTTGTAAAGCCGGTTTCAACCCAAAATTTTGCCCCTTTTAAAGCACCTTTATATCCAACAATGTATATAATGTAAAGTAAAAGACAATTGATCCCTGTTCCGTCTGGACCGACAGACACCCCGCCTACGCCCCAGGGAGTCAACCCTCGTCGGATCCAGCGGGAGCTAGAGGATGCTGTGATCCACCTACACACACCGACGGTCCTCTCCTCCTCGGCTGTCAGGGTACACTGGACGGTAAGATAGTGCATCTCTCCCCTTGGCTAGTGGCACCACAGGCTGGGCTCGATTACATTTACAGCATTTAGCAGATGTTTTTATCCAGAGCGACTTACAATTAGTACATTTGTCAATAGCTGAATAGGTCATACAGCAGTCATAGTAAGCAAACAACATTCTGTTACAATTGTCACAAAACCAGGTGCTGGTCCAGCGCCTAATTAAATGTTATCATTACCTGATTATGTTCACCTGTGTCTCTCTGTATTTGTTCTGCACTTAGTTGTTGAGTTTTCTAATGTTCTCCTAGCGTTATTTCCTGTTGTTTTGTACCTCCAGCCTCGTTCAGCGGTTTTGTCTTCGCCCTGCCCTGTTGTACTGTTGTACAATCTCCCACCTAAAAGGTGAACCGCAGCGGGGTGCAAACAGGGAGACCACACTGGAGGCCATATTGTTTTAACGGAGGTCATTGGAGAAGATGCTTTGTGAAATAATAGGCTACGAGTGCTTTACCAATCATCTTGTTTGTGATTACATATTTTGTGAGACTAATTTGAGATTTTAGGTGGAGTTACACCCGTTAGTGAAGACTTGGAGGAGTTGGAAAACAGCTTAATTGAAAATCAAGGGGTTGATCTGATGAACGTGACCCAGCTGGCCATTACGCTTTGCCCAATGCTAAAGTCCAGAAGTCCCCAATCTCCCCCATATAATACAGAATTTCTGCTTATACGGTGCTACTATGAAGGGCCAGAGTTGCAAATGTAATGTACATGCGATATACATGTAATTCGATGTAGTTAATTTAAACTCTAATGTTTATATACATGATCTATACTGTGTATATTATATTTATATTAAATATAATTAAATTATAAATCCTTAACTAGCTCCTCCCAACTGTAAATATGGTAAGTTAAGTAATTTCATTAATATTTTATAACGTTCCATTTTTGGCCGTCCCAAACTGCTACCACTGTCTCTTCAAGAGCAAGAAGGGACAAACCCCCACAGCTTCAAGGCATGGCGGCCAGTATAATTAACCAAGAATCCATCTTAGCGGTTAGTAGCAACTCCAGTCATGCATTAATGGAAGAAGTTGACACCGGAATATTGTAGTTATCTTCAGCAAATCACTATGCCGCGGATAGGAGTCAGACACTGTTTTTATAAGGACGTTTACTACAAGGAGCTTCACGTATTGGTGCCCTCCACAGCCACTTTCTTCAGCTACTGCTACACACACGCACCCCTACAGCGATTTGTGATGAAGAACCCGGGTGGCAGTTTTTCATCACAAACCGCTGTAGATGCCTCTGTTTGATGTTTTCTCTGTACCAGCATGCAGAGTCCAAGCTGCTGTCTGTGTTTATCAAAACTACAGTGATTTGGACACTGAGTCTTTGGAGGATGGTAGAAGAGTCTTGCGATCAGAGACTATATTTTGTGTCATCAGACAAATTACTTTTTATGTTTTGGTGGCCAAAGCTCTCAGGGACTTCTGAGGGAGGTTGAAATGGGCCCAGAAAATAGTCAATGTTTGGGACGAGACAGTAGATGACGGTGCCAGTGAGAGCTGGAGAGTGTTGTGAGTGGCAGAGATTGTGACTGTTCACTTGGAATTAAAATAAAATATAATTAAAAAAAATCAAAAATATAAATGAAGCTACAAATGTGAACTTCTATTACCATGACAGTTATAGCTTTGGAGCTATGAAGCATTCAGGTAAGCCCTAGTATAAATACAAAGCATACTGTATACACTACATATGTGAATACCTTGCCCCAAATACTACCACTGTCTACACAGTACTATTGCAGTATAAAACTAACATGTATACACTACATATGGAAATACTAACACTGTCTACATTACTACTGCAGTATAAATACTAACATGTACAGACTACATATGGAAATACTAATGCACCACTGTCTACTGTATTATTGCAGTATAAATACTAACATGTATACACTACATATGGAAATACTACCACTGTCTACAGCACTACTGCAGTATAAATACTAACATGTATACACTACATATGGAAATACTACCACTGTCTACAGTACTACTGCCCTATAAATATTAACATGTATACACTACATATGGAAATACTACCACTGTCTACAGTACTACTGCAGTATACTAACATGTATACACAATGGATATACCCAGCGCTCATACACTAAATGTGTTGTATTATTATGGATAAAATCCATGTCCATGCGTTCATGTGTTAAGCATGGTGTGTATGGCTCTGTCTCTGTCAGGTGGAGCAGGAGTCTCCATACATCCAGGGCTATAAGGTCATGCACCGCCCGTCCGCGGCGCCAGGTCAGCCGGGGGGGCACTGGAGTGTGCTGGAGGTGCGGCCTCCGTATGCCGACGGCGTGGTGGTCGCTCAGCTGAGAAGGGGCTCCGCCTATGAGTTCAAGGTCCGGCCCTTCTTCGATGAGTTCCAGGGAGTGGACAGTGAGGTCAAAGTGACCCGGACCCTGGAGGAAGGTGAGCTACGGCATTTGTTCACCTGTTGGTCAGTTACAGCTGCAGGCAGTTGATAATAGTGGACTCATGTAGTCACCCAGGTACTAAACTGTCCTACACTACACTAGAAAATGAAGCCAACGCACAGCCTTCTTTCTGTCTCAGCTTAAAGGTACCCTGGAATTCAGCTATTTTAGTTTGAGACTCACTACTCAGTGCTAAATGGCGCACACTTCTCTTTTCTCCTCCCCCTACAGAGCTCCTAGACTCAAACCATACCATATACTCACAATTACAATGAGGTCATTTAGCAGACGCTTTATCCAAAGCGACTTACAATTACACGGAGCAGATAGATCTTGCTCAAGGATGCTTACAGATAGGCCAGCTCAGGGTCTCGAACCCAAACATAAACAGTGAGCTAGGGACGAAATGTGTTTTCTGGGGGCGCTAAAACCCAAGCAAAGAATTTAAGTAAAATTTTTTTACAGATATATCGTTCTCACACAAAGCTAAGTGTGTGGATATGTGCATCATAATGTCTGTGTGTGTTTGTGCGTGTGTGGGTAAGATAACATGGTAATGATAATTTCAGGCTTACCAGCAGCAAATAGAGAAAGGCTGTGTCTGTGCATGTGTGCATGTGTTTGATTGTTTATGGCTTTGTGTTAGCTCCCAGTAGAGCGCCCCAGGGGGTTACAGTGACAAAGACAGATGCCAACGGGACTGCCATACTGGTTGCCTGGAAACCGCCTCCTGAAGAGGACATCAACGGAGTGGTACAGGAGTACAAGGTGAGGAATTCTGGGAAAATTCTATTGTCCCACTCATTACTGGATTCCAGATAACAGGTGGACGCCTCACGTAAAATGCAGAATGTTTCTATGGCTGTTCTCTATCCCATCTCTGTCTGTTTTGTGACAGATCTGGTGCCTGGGTAACGAGAGCCGTTACCATGTCAACCAGTCAGTGGATGGCTCCACCTTCTCGGTGGTTATCCCCGGCCTGGCAACGGGTGTCCGCTACGGTGTGGAGGTCGCCGCAAGCAATGGCGCGGGCCCCGGGGTGAGAAGCGGCGTGCGATTCTTCGAACTAGGTGAGAGTATCACAATGTTCATACTCAAACAACACGGGGCAGGATAGGCTAGTGGTTAGGGTGGTCCACTCCCACCAAGTGGCCAAATTTAGTCGACGGCATAGTCATGTCATCTATAGGGGCAGGACAGTCTAGTGGTCTAGGTGTTGGACTCCCAGCCGAAAGGTGGGTTCGAGCCCCAGAGTTGGCCTCCTGTAAGCATCCTTGAGCAAGATGCCTAACCCATGTAATAGCACCATGTGATTGTAAGTCGCTTTGGATGAAAGCGTCTGCTAAATGACCTCATTGTAATTTAGTGTTCTGCTTATTTTTTGGATGATCGGTGTTACAGTAGCTGTAGCAAAAAGGTTGTAGTTAAACTAGCTGCTTCTGAAATCAATCCCACTGTAACGCTTGCGTGTTTGTGGAGCAAGAGTATGCGCAAGCCAGAGGAAAAACATGGACAGGCGTGGAAGCAACAAACACTCAAAGCGTATTTTTGAATCACCCAACTGAAAACAGCATGTACATATAAACAATGACCAACAGGGGAAACTTAAACAACGGAACAACGGAAAGCACAGAAAGCAGCAGGTGCATGGCCGGGAGGGGAGGCACGGAGTGTGCACGGGGACCAGCGCACGCATATCGTGACACCCACCTAACTGAAAATCATTAACTGTAGTCCCAAAGAAAGCAGAGCCTGGCTAGGCAGCATAGTTTGTTTGCAACAATGATCATATATGACTGAATTAATGAGTTTGACAGCTTCTAGGCGAAATCAGGTCCTCCAAAAGTTGTGTAGGGCGACAGTGGCACAGGGGGTAGAGCAGTGGCGCCGATCCAAAAGTCGCTGGTCGCTGTCGAGGTGTCCCTGTGCAAGACACCTAACCCTAACTGCTCCCGGTGTGTTGGATGGTGCCTTGCATGGCAGACACCACCATCGGTGTGTGAATGGGTGAATGTGAGGCAATGATGTAAAGCGCTTTGGGTGGCCTGTTTGGTACAAATAAGCTCTATAGAAATGCAGTCCATTTACCATAGGGATATATTTAAGAAACTGACAGCTGCCATTGTAACTCTAGTCAGCTCCGCTAGGGTGGTGCTTAGCGAAACAATTCTAAAACCCGTGCCCCCCCTCGCTTGCGGCAGACTCAGAGGGTCAGGTGACGGACAGCCCCGAGGGCAGAGACACCGCCTTGTACCAGATCTCACATATGGTGAGGAAGCCAGCCTTCATCGCTAGCATCAGCGCCACTCTCTGGGCGGTGCTCATGGTCTTCAGCGTGTGGCTCTACCGCCACCGCAAGAAGAGGACTGGCCTCAGCAGCAGCTACACTGGCATCCGCAAAGGTGTGTGTGTGCGTGTATATATACAGTATATGTATATGTATATATATATATATATATATATATATATATATATGTATGTATGTATGTATGTGTATGTATGTATATGTGTGTGCGCGTGCATGCGCCTCCAGCCTCCGTCTTCTGTGCATCGTGCACTCCACTGCCATGATATGCACCATTTTCTCAGTTTTCCATGTATGTGCTTGGCTAGCTCCAGGCTAACACTTTCGGCGACCGGCATGAGGCTCAAGTACTCTATCCCACAGCTGCTAAATCTCAACAACCGCACCGTTCCAGCGTGCATTGCAGCCATCAAAGAACTTGGACTTCAGCGCCGTCCGCGTTACATCCACAGAAGTTCCCATCGAAAGTTTGTTTACCATCAGCCTGCGTCAAACATTCCATCCATCTGGACCACTATCGCACGTCTGCCACTTCATCAGAGCAGTGTCACTCTTGGTGCTAGCAACACGGGAAGCATCGCGAGATCTCTGCATGCTCAGCTGAGCAGCACGGGAAACATCGCGAGATCTCTGCACACCAAGCAGGCCAGAAAACGTGGAGGGGATTCCAGTGTACTACGGCCTCTACAGAGGCCTTGAGCGGCGCCTCAAGGCCTCAGGACTCACTGTTCATAGGCAGGTCTACCGAGAACATCAGAAGTCCTATGCAAGATCCTTGAGAGATGCACGTTCACAGTTATATTCCAACATTATCAACAACAGCCCTGGCAACTCCAAGCAACTTTTCTCTACCATAAATGACATCCTCAAACCGCAAACTCACTCTCATTCAGAAGCCACAGAAGAGAGGTGCAACAACTTACACACCATCCGCTCCCTGCTATCCAGTTTCTCCACACTACCTGTCCCGGCTGCCGACCCACAGCCCTGGATTTCCCAACCTCTCTGCTGTTTTTTTTGTCATCTCGCAGCGAGGACATCATCAAAAAAATGAAACCGTCCACCTGTGCCCTGGACCCCTTCCCCACAGCCCTGGTAAAATCCAACCTCCATGCCATAAGTCCCCTCATCACGAAGGTCATTAACCACTGCCTCCAGGCTGGCCATGTTCCATCAACACTGAAAACCGCTGTCATCAGGCCACTTCTCAAAAAACCCACCTTAGACCCAGAAGCCATCTCCAACCTTCCATTCCTTTCCAAGGTGCTGGAAAAAGTAGTTGCCGCACAGCTTCAGAACCATCTAAAACAAAACAACTTGTTTGAGAAATTTCTTTCTTTCTTTCTGGTTTTCGCCCTGGCCACAGCACAGAAAGAGCCCTGGTCAGGGTCACAAATGACCTGCTGATGACTGCAGACGCTGGCTCCCCATCTCTTCTCATCCTCCTGCACTTGACTGCAGCATTCAACACTGTGGACCACAACATCCTCCTTCACCGTCTACATTCCACTATCGGTCTTTCTGACTCGGTCCATGAGTGGTTCTCCTCTTACCTCACCGGGAGAACTGAGCATGTCGCCTTGGGAGAGGCTAAATCCCTAAAACACAACGTCACCTGTGGTGTCCCTCAAGGCTCAGTGCTCGGCCCCACTCTGTTTGTTCGATAACATACTCCCCCTTGGCCATGTCATCAGCCGGCATGGAATTTCATTCCACTGCTATGCTGTTGACACTCAACTGTACCTCAGGACAAACCCAACCCCCTCTGCTGCCCTGCTTCATCCACTCTGACCACCTGCCTGGAGGAGATAAAGGCGTGGATGAAGCAAAACTTTCTGCAGCTAAACAGCTCCAAGATTGAAGCCATCTTAGTCAGCACTCCACACCAGGTTCGGTCATCTGACATTACCAGCATCACCTTCTCTGGCCAAGATATTCCACTTTTAACCTCAGCCACCAACCTGGGTGTTTAAAATGGACTCTCATCAGACCTTTGAGGCTCACATCAAACATCTCTGCAAGACCTCCCTCTTCCACCTCAGGAACATCGCCAAACTCTGTCCCACATTCACTGCTGCAGATGCGGAAAAGCTTGTCCACACTTTTGTCTCCTCCATGCTGGACTACTGCAATGCGCTCCTCACCGGTATCCCCGAGAAAAGCCTTCAGAAGCTGCAATACTTACAGAACAGCGCTGCTAGGATCCTGTTTAGGCTGCGCAAACATGACCACATCACCCCTGTCCTCAAATCTCCACTGGCTTCCTGTCTCACTCAGGATTGAGTACAAGGTCTCCCTCCTTACCCACCAGTGCTTCTATGGTGAAGCCCCCCCCGTGCCTCAAGAAACTCCTCACCCCACAGACCTCCACACTTACCCTCCGATCTGCCTCAGCGTATCTCCTTAAACCTCCCAGGACCAAGATCCGTACAATAGGAGATCGGGTTTTCTGCTCAGCTGCTCCCAGTCTGTGGAATGCTCTCCCTGACCACCTTAGGACACCACAGACTGTGGATGCTTTTAAACGTGGCCTTAAAACCCACCTTTTTAGGAGAGGGTTTGATTGAACTCTTTGCCCCTTTCCTTTGCCTTATTGTTTTTGTTTTTATTTTCATGCTCTGTGTTTATATTTTTAGCACTTACCTGTTTTATCATGTAGCACTTTGGGATTTGCTTAAATATAAAGGGCATTACAAATAAAATGTATTATTTGATTGCAAGAGCAGCAAATTTGAAAGCAAGCAAGGACTATTTGAGAGAGGGGGCAGGTTTTGAGAGGAAACAATCTGAATGTGAAATGAATAAATACTGCTCTCAAATAGGGCTGTGCTAAAAAATCGATACAGCAATATATCGCGAAATTTATTTTTGCGATATACTACATCGATTTCCCAGCTCAAAAATCGATTCTTTAAAAAATATTTTATTATTATTATTATTATTATTTTTTTTTTTTAAACGGTGTGTGAACTACAACTACTAGATGTCGCAGTACGGCTAGTTGCCTTGAATTGACGGCCCCCATTTCTGGTAGAGTGAAATTTGGATGCAACATGACTGACGCAGCTGACAAAATTACAGCAGCTCCTTTTAAAAACACAAAGCCGATGTGTGGTATTTCAGCTCTCTTTTTACATTTTCAGCGAACTATGTGGTATATTGCAATGTATCGTGATATAATCGTATCGTGACCCCTGTATCGTGATATGTATTGTATCGTGAGGTCCTTGGCCAATACCCAGCCCTACTCTCAAATAGAAAGTCTTGATTAAAGATAGGATAATAGCTCCATATGGTTGTAAATACAAAGGCCTGCATACATACTGGACTGATAAGGAACACTGCTATAACTGTAAGTAGTATTATAATGATTTAAACGTGAACAACGTTTAAAAACATGCCTGTGGCCATTTTTTAGTAGATACTTTTTTTTTTTTTAAAGTGCACTGCAGACAATGTAGACGATAACTGTTAAATAAATGTTCTATTAAGTTCAGCTATTTTGTGTTTCATTTGTTATTATTAAATTGTTGTATTTTATCAGATGCAAAAACCCCAACAACATGATATTGACTATATATCGGCTCCGCTCTCTAAATTTCGGCATTGGCCAATTGCTCTAAATCTTGCCTACAGAAGCTTTAGGCTGGACAGTGGTTGTCATAGGCACACTCTAGCTTGACTCAAAACCTAAACACACCAAACTGTTCACAGACCG
>JAOEHI010012370.1:0-11107 GCA_025447815.1 Percopsis transmontana
GTGTGTGTGTGTGTGTGTGTGTGTGTGTGTGTGTGTGTGTGTGTGTGTGTGTGTGTGTGTGTGTGTGTGTGCGTGCGGCCAGGACGAGGAGTTTCGTGCGCGGCCTCGGCTTGACATTATACAGCCTTTACCGGAGACCTGTGAGGAAATCTCGTCCGACGCGCTGACCGTGCGCAACTTCCAGGACAACGAGTGTCGAGACTACGGTCTGGGTGAGACTGATGTCTGGGTGAGACTGATGTCTGGGTGAGACTGATGTCTGGGTGAGACTGATGTCTGGGTGAGACTACGGTCTGTGTGAGACTGATGTCTGGGTGAGACTGATGTCTGGGTGAGACTGATGTCTGGGTGAGACTGCGGTCTGGGTGAGACTAAAGCCTGTGTGGGACTAACAGCAGGTTGGGTGAGTCTAAAGCCTGTGTGGGACTAACATCAGGTTGGGTGAGTCTAAAGCCTGTGTGGGACTAACAGCAGGTTGGGAGAGTCTAAAGACTGTGTGGGACTAACAGCAGGTTGGGTGAGTCTTAAGACTGTGTGGGACTAACAGCAGGTTGGGTGAGTCTAAAGCCTGTGTGGGACTAACAGCAGGTTGGGTGAGTCTAAAGCCTGTGTGGGACTAACAGCAGGTTGGGTCAGTCCAAAGCCTGTGTGGGACTAACAGCCGGTTGGGTGAGTCTAAAGCCTGTGTGGGACTAACCGCAGATTGGGAGAGTCTAAAGACTGTGTGGGACTAACAGCAGGTTGGGTGAGTCTAAAGCCTGTGTGGGACTAACAGCAGGTTGGGAGAGTCTAAAGCCTGTGTGGGACTAACAGCAGGTTGGCCACCCTGGAGCGGCGCTCCTGTGATGTCATCTTGC
This sequence comes from Percopsis transmontana, assembly GCA_025447815.1. Taxonomy (NCBI): domain Eukaryota; kingdom Metazoa; phylum Chordata; class Actinopteri; order Percopsiformes; family Percopsidae; genus Percopsis; species Percopsis transmontana. The sequence goes on from JAOEHI010012370.1 coordinate 858, forward strand.
ATTGACCTATCAAATGTCAAGCCGGGGGCACGAATGTGTTCTCGTCCACAGAGCATTCCGAGGGAGAATCCCTTTTCTACATCATCAGTCCCAAAGACATCGTGGTGGCCAAGGAGCGCGACCAGGACGACCATATTGACTGGCTGCTTGAGAAGAAGAAATACGAGGTCAGCGCCGTGCACGTTGTTTTAACATCAACATCGACCCGGGCGTTCATCATCGCTGATGTCCAGTTGCAGAGGTGAGGGCGTGGGAGGGCTGTAACTCAACCCGTTTCAACCTGTGACTTTCTGCAGGAGGCGCTTATGGCTGCCGAGATCAGCTTCAAAAACATTAAGCGGCACGACATTCAGAAAATCGGCATGGCTTACATCAACCACCTGGTGGAGAAGGGCGACTACGATGCCGGAGCCAGGTACGCGAGGCTTGTCATCGTGTGGGAGCGGGTGGTTAGCTGCCACGCGCTCTGATTGGTCAGTACATCAGTTGTAACCCCTAAACAGCATCTCTCTTACTGGGAATCAAACGTAGAACCTCGTACAGCCGTTAGCTTAGTGTTGCACCGCAAGGCAGAGGTGGAAAAAGTACTAAAATATCATACTCAAGTAAAAGTACCGATACTTGGATGAAATATTACTCAAGTACAAGTGAAATTACCCATCTGAAAAATTACTCAAGTAAAAGTAAGTAGTTAATTTAAAATGTACTTTAAGTAAAAGTTACTTAGTTACATTACAAAAAAACCTGTAAAACAGGGCAAGGGATCTCTCCCATATAGTGAAAATAAGACAAGGGGTCATAAATCTAAAACAGTTTTTTTTTTTTTTTTTATAAAGAAAAATCGACACAAATGTATAAAAATCTATACAAATGTATAACATTTTTTTTTTGTTCCTTTCAGTTTTTGTTAGTCGAAGTTCTTTTTTTAACTTAGTAACGGGTGGGTTAGCGAAATACAAGACTTCACTCAAAACGTAATCAAGTAAAATTTAAATTACCGATTTTAAAAACTACTTGAAAAATAAAAAATACACAAAAAAACTACTCAATACAGTAACGTGAGTAAATGTATTTCGTTACTTTCCACCCCTGCAGCAAGGCCTAATAAACGAGCCAATTTTTAACCGGGTGATCCCGGGAGACGTAACAACAGAAAACCGGCTGGTAGATAGCATAAGGACTTACCAATGCCTCTAACCTAAAAATAAACAGGAAGTAGAGTCAGACTGAAGTGTAAAATCAAAAAGGATGTCTTATTTTTTCCTTTTTCTATTTTCATTCACTTCAGGAAGTGTCAAAAGGTTCTTGGGAAAAACATGGAATTGTGGGAAAATGAGGTGTACCGCTTCAAGACCATCGGACAGTTGAAGGTAGGTGAACGCACAATTCACCGTTTGATGATGCAAGGTATTTTTCTCCACTCTCAGTCTTGCACCATCTTACCTCTTCCAAACCCAGGCCATCAGTCAGTATTTACCCAGAGGAGACCTTCGTCTCAGACCCGCCATCTATGAAATGATCCTGCACGAGTTTCTCAAAACGGACTACGAGGTATCTCGTCCCCAGTGTGATCCAGTGTCGCTACCTGGTCTCCCGAGCATCATTTGACCCCCCTGCTCTGTTCTCTGTGCTCCCACGCAAAGGGCTTTGCCACGCTGGTCCGAGAATGGCCGGGGGAATTGTATAACAACATGGCCGTGGTTCAGGCGGTCACCGAACACCTAAAGAAGGACCCCACGAACAGCACTCTACTGACCACACTGGCTGAACTGTGAGGGACACGGAACTACAATAGCTTTGTCATAGTCGTACGATTTAAAAGTTGTGTGTGTGTGTGTGTGTCCTCTTGGGTCAGTACCTCAAGAGGACACACACAGACGTAACGTTTTATTTCTTGATGTCCTGTACACTGTCACAGGTACACGTATGACCAGCGGTACGACCGAGCCTTAGAAATCTATCTGCGACTGAGGCATAAAGATGTTTATCAGCTGATACACAAACACAACCTGTTCTCCTCCATAGAAGACAAGATTGTGCTCCTCATGGATTTTGATAAAGAGGTAGTAAGACATGGGCTGAAAACACATTTGAGCCCATCTTTTTACCCCCAAGTGATTTATTAATAACGCCATCCATAATTAACTGTTCTCTGTTCTCTCTGATGACTTCTATGCATCTTTGGAACACGGTCTCGCTTTTATGTCTCTGTAGGGGCCATTTGTATATTTCTGTCTAAACAGGGTTTATTTCTGTCTGGATCTGGTTTCAGAAAGCTGTGGATATGCTCCTGGATAATGAAGACAAGATTTCGGTACGTGGAAACCCTTCCCCCTTTACTTTAGCTGAGAACCTGGAGGAGATTCCCTGTCTGCTGACCTTGCTTGTGTTCTTTCTACTTCAGACAGACAGAGTGGTGGAGGAACTAACAGGCAGGCCAGAACTTCTCCATGTGGTAAGTTGCCATATTGCTGAAGTGCCTTGGTCCTATTGGACCGCCAGACCCTTTAAAAAAAGTGGATCGAGACCCCCCACCCCCTTTCCCCAAAGCGTCACGTGATTTCATAAAATGTTTGTAATTTTGTCATTATTTTCATCTCATTTTATCTCTGTAAATCACATTGCAGACTTGCTTTTTGAATGGCAGTGTCTGCTTAGCTTGGGGGTTTACATAGTAGTGGATGTACTGAAACCCTGCTGTAACCTGACTGCAATTCTCCCCGGCAGTACCTCCATAAACTGTTCAAGCGAGACCACCACAAGGGCCAGAAGTACCACGAGAGACAGATTGGCCTCTACGCCGAGTTCGATCGCCCCAATCTTCTGCCTTTCCTGAGAGACAGCACCCACTGCCCACTGGAGAAGGTGTAGTGTGCCATCACACTACAGCATGCGTCAGACCTTCCATGTTGACCGTGTCTCACACATGCACTGTCTGTCTGTCTTCCTGGCGCTGTTTCTCTGCCGCTTTGCATTCAGGCTCTGGAGATTTGTCAGCAGAGGAATTTTGTGGAGGAGACGGTCTTCCTGCTCAGTAAGTGTTAAAAGAAACGCTCCTCGATCGCGTTGTAGCACCCCCAGAACCACAAAGTTCTGTCTACGTTTGGAACAACAACACCAACAAACAAAGATATTGTAGTGCTGGTTTCACCCACCATAGTAATATTGGTAATAACCCCAGACACAAACGAAGGATTGTGGTCTACGATAAATTAGTGCTCTTGAAATAATCCTAAGGAAACTGACCAGTGATGTCTTGCTCCCAGGCCGGATGGGAAACTGCAGACGGGCTCTGCAGATGATCATGGAGGAGCTAGGGGACGTGGACAAGGCGATTGAATTCGCCAAAGAACAGGACGATGCCGAGCTGTGGGAAGATCTCATCTCTTACTCCATTGACAAACCACGTATGTTGTGTTCTTCCATAGGCAGAGCTACAGTGCTCTGAATCCCGGCCGAGTACTGAGTACTGTTTATTTTTATCTCTCTCTAGCATTCATTACTGGCCTCCTTAATAATATTGGCACACACGTGGATCCTATTCTTCTCATCCATCGCATTAAGGAGGGCATGGAGATCCCAAACCTCAGAGATTCACTTGTCAAAATCCTCCAGGACTACAATCTACAGGTGGGAATATTCTTATGTTGTTGGTAATATGTTAACCAAATCAGTTCGTTTTTTTCGGGAAATACTTTAAATAACAGGTCAGTTGCATAGCAATTTCTTGAAGTTACTGAGTAATATATGGAGACATTTATGAAATTGCTAATTACCTAACCGTCCAGCAATATACCTGTAATAATTTCAAACAATATACAATAACTCCTGAGTGATTTAATAGTTACCACACAATGTCGTTTAGTAATTATCCTGCATATTGCACTGTAATTTCTGAACTGAACGACTTTTTGTTCAATTGTATGAAAGAAATTGTATGGAAATTAATGAGAATAATGTTGATCTAATCTTTATTTGTTAGATTCTTCTAAGGGAGGGCTGCAAGAAGATCCTGGTGGCTGATTCGCTCTCTCTACTCCAGAAGATGCACAGAACTCAAATGAGAGGCGTCAGGATGGACGGTAGAACCTTTATTTCCTTTGCTTAAGAAAACGGATTTCTTTCATTTTTTTGGTTGAACAAGCTGTAGCTGCAATACATGCAATAAATTAAATGTTTCTTTTCAGAGGAGAACATCTGTGAATTGTGCCATGCTACGATATTGCCTTCAGGTGGGTTCTATCAATTTCTCCTACTGTATACTGTAGGCTGCCTTACACATATTTAAAACTAATTTTAAACTAACCAAGCGCTTTTGTATTTCAGACATGGCCAAACCCTTTAATGTGGTGGTATTTCACTGCAGACACATGTTTCACAAAGAGTGTTTACCGTCTTCAGGAACAGTAAGTAGCAAGAATATATCACTTAACATATGCATTGTAGTTATTGGTAATTCTGTTTTATTTATTTGTTTTTTTTCTCGTACCAGATTCCCGGAGTACAGTTTTGTAACATCTGCAGTGCCAAGAGGAGAGGACCAGGAAGTGGAATTCTGGAAATGAAAAAATAATCTGACATTGCACTCAAACTGTCTTGTTATTACTGCCTAATTAACCTTCTCCCGTGCTTTCCCCCAGTGAATATCATGTTGCATCATTTGCTGAACTGTACAGTAGCGTTATGCTACTGAATTAGGTGTATATTTATCTTTGTGTTTTTGCTTGCCAGTAACTACGCAATGAACAATGAAATGTCTACAGGATGTGAAATAAAAGCCTCTGTAAAATAATAGTTTGTCAGTGTTTTTATCTGATCATGTAGAAAAGGAAAACCTACAATTTTAAGAAATAAATATGATTAATATTTATCAGAAAACATTTCTGTTTTTGGATATAGGACTGTCATACAAAGTTGTATTATCCTACAAAAGAACTCATATTCTGATTGGGAATAAAGAGAGGAATACAAGTGTATTTAATAATTATAAATATCACGTTTAGTGTAACTTTAAATTAATTATTTATTCTTATTTAAAAAGTATTTGTGTTAAAGACAGAAATGGTGTTAATAACAATGTATATTATTTTGATTTTGACATCTCCATGACTACGTCACGTCCGCTGTATCCCTCCGGAAGTACAGTTAATTTTTATTCACAGGGAAGAAAAAAAAACAGCTGTTGTTGAAAAAGAAAACATCAAAGTGAGTTTCATTTCTTAATGCCGTTACGTTATTATTTTAATGACAATTGTATCATGTTGGCCACTTTAAAACCACTTGCTTGTAGCTAGCTGCTGTTTTGAGTGACTTGAATAGCGAATTCCATTTCGCCTATTTGTTGCGAGTTGGCCGGAGGCTAGCGTTAGCTCCCCTCACTGTTTATCACTTATGCGCTAGCACGTTATCTGCACTTAGCTAGCACACTAAAGCCTTCTAGCTATGTGCAAAGCCATCATCTTTAACTGTTGCTGGCCTAACGTTAGCTACTGAGTGCTTGCGCCTAACATCTCCTGATTTTTGTGGAAATAATGGGGATCAAGCATTTTGCACAGCTAACTAGCCTTCTAGTTGAACTGCGATTTACCCGTGTTTACGTACGATGTGAATAAACCTTGTTGACTACTTGTAACAAATAATATGGTGGGAATAGGGTAAAAGGCTCAAACATGTAGTACACTAACTACCAGACTTGCGTTTATAGATGTCGTGATTATATTTGCTGGCAGACTGGTCGATATTTGTAAAACCATGTGCAAGCATGTCAAGCATACAGGAACTAAACATCGCACTTATACGCCTCCTACGTTTGTTAATTTCAATACCAAAGCGAAAGTGTATTTTAAGAACCTGTGACAGAACCAATATAATGGTATTTTTTGTTACATTTTGTTTTGTTTTGTTTTTTGTCACATTTTGATTAATCTTAATTACTTCCACAGAATGCCAGCCCCAAAGAGAGGCTCTGCTTCTCCAGATCCCCATGCAAAGATGAGGAAGTTGGACGAGGAGCCTACGCCATCCAGAACCACACCAGCTACAGACAATAAATCCCAAGAGGGGGTAGATTTGCAAGAAAGGACAGTATCTCCGCGAACCAAGATAAAAACTGCGGTGAATGAGGAAAATGAACCGGATACACCTAGTCGTCATAAATTTAAACCGAACTCTCCCGAGAGAGACTCCGGCAGAAGCACGTCTGCCCCCCCTTTCAAGAAAGCCAAGCTTTCAACCACCACAAGTGCCTCCTGTGGAGCAGCTAACTGCAACGATTCACTGAAGAGACCGGCCAGCCCCTCGAAAACAACTTCCTCGGAGTCCGACGATGGGTCTAGCAGTGACGGTAGCAAAACCGACCCGTTTGTAAGGAGGGATGACACCGATAGATCCCGATGCATCAGAAAATATTCAAATCCTTTAAAGGCCAAGCGTCAGGCCACAGAACCACTGCCTCACCCACAGGAGACCTGTCAAGGACCATCATCACCTTCGTCCTCGGACACCATCCAGATTGAGCACAATTATGGACAATTTTCACCTACAAATATAAAGGAAAATGAGAGTAAGGATTTAACGGACAGCAAAGAAAGCGTTGACAACACAACGGTGGCATCGTCAGAGGAAGTTTCACATTCTGTAACGGGAATCAGGGGCGAGGGAGAGCGGTTAGAGTGTGATACGGAGAAAGTTGTGTTAACTCAGTCCGTGGCTACATCGCAGAGTGGTGGCGTGAATGAGAAAACATTAGAATCTGTCCCTGGAAATGAGGATCCTGCCGCCAGATCTGAGGGCGAGAATGTGGAGATCGAAAGAAGGGATGCATCCATCATGCATGAGACCATCACAGTGCCAGAAAGCACTGTCACGGTAAATAATGAAACGCCATTGTTGCCTATAGATCCATCAGATTTTGTCTCTGTTGACGTGACTTCAGTGTGTGCAGGTGAAAACCATACAAATGAAAATAAGGCAGTCGTAGGGTTGGCTAGTAAACCAGAAAATATGGCAGACCATGACACAGTCCAGAGCGTAGAAATTGAAGCAATTAAGGGCCCAGATTCTGTCCCGGATGAGTTGAAGTCGGCTACAAAATCAGAGAGTAAGGTGGATGAGCATTCAGGGCAGGGAGTTGCTGAGCATGTGGAAGTCTTAGAGGGCCAAAGAGATTCTGGCACAGACCATCAAGCACTAATAAATGAAACAAACAGCACCCCAGAACAGATACTGGCAAGCAACAAAGCAGGAGACCTGAGTGATGTAAATCTTATGACAGCAGAATCTGTGGGCCACCCAGAGATTCAAACAGATGAGCATGTTAAAACTCATGTCCTTGTAGAAGAGGTAACTGTAGAAAAGGTAACAAACTCTGAACTAGTCTTGCAGGACAAAGTGAACCAGCAGGTTTCAGGTGCATTAACCAATAACCACTCGTTTGCTGAAAAGAACACAATAGTAAGTGAATCTGAGGATAGGATTGAGGTTAGGGAAATAAATGAAGTCAAATTAGTCCCCGCCAAGTCTTTTCTGGAAGCAGAGGTTTCTGTTGAGGAAACACGGCGCCAAGACAGTGAGGAGGTGTTGCATGAAACCATGTCCAGCGGCACCTCTGAAATAATGAAACCAGCCTGTGAGGAGAGTGAAAGAACGATGATATCTGAATGTACAAACGTCTCAAAGGAACAAATAGACACGGACACACAGAGTGAACAATCAGAGATTTCAGTCCCTGTTCTGTGTGAAAAGCATTCAGAAAAGCAGGAGGTGAGTGGTGAATATGCCGATGAAGTGGGCATGGTTTCTGAAATCAAGGAAACTGATGACGAGTGGATCTCTGATGTCACTGCTCAAGTGGATAATCTCGAGTGTATGGACTCTAAAATAAAACCAGAAGATGTTCCTGGCCCAGTGCCTAATGAAGATTTGAAAGAACAGAATATTCAAGAAGCTAGTGACCACAGTATGGCCGCAAATGTTGAATTTCCAAAACATCTATTGATTGCTGAAATTAAGGAAAGTGAAGACAAATTGATCTCTGAGTGTGCTGCTGTCCCCGAGGGCCAGATTGACAAGGATATGGAAACTAAAACAAGAGCAGAGGACATTTATGGGTCAGTACCTCAAGAGGACACGCAACACCAGATTATGCAAAAAGTTATTGACCACAGCACAGACATAAACATAGAGGCTACTAACAAACCACTCCTTGCTAATTGTGGAAGCGAAGAGAAATTGATTTCTGAATGTGTTGCTGTCCCACAGACTGAAAGAGAAATGCAAATAGAGACTGCATCTGAGGACATGTTAAATGCACCTGCCACAGGAATATCTGTTGAAGTTAAAAAAGGCCTACTGCTCACTAAACCTGAGCACAAAGGAAATGACGACACTAAATGTGCCACCGTCCTAGCGATGCAGATAGAAATGGATATGCAAAAGACGGCTAACCCATTGCCTACAGAGGAGATCCAGAAGCTTGGGAACTTAGAAGGTAATGAACACACTACAAGCGAACCTATCAATGTTCAAAACCATGTATTACCTGCAAATTCTGACAGTGGGAAAAGTGAAAGCAATGTTTGTTTTCAATGTGTAACTGTCCCAGAAACGCATGAAGGAATATCCATGCAGACTACGGCAATGTCAGAGGAGACCTCTGTAAAGGATAAGTCTGTTGAAGACTACGTGAGCACTCAATCCCAAGATAAGGAAAATTACGTATTGATGCCTGAATGTGTCATAGCTCCAGTGCAGCGACTAGAAATATATTTGCAGACCACAAAATCATCAGAGAAAATGTCTGACCCACTTCCTACAGAACACATGCAAAGTCAGCCTGAGCAGGAAATCGGTGAGAAATCATGTTTAGTATCTAAAGATGATGTTTCAATTGCGGATTCTGAAAGTAAAGAAAATGATATTGTGGCAGAGGCTGTGCCATACAGTCTTCCAGACCGTCAAAAGGATGTGGCTGAAATATCTGGATCAATTGAGGAGACTACACAATCTCTCCCTGGACAGGAAATAGTGGGCCAGGTCATTCATGACGTTAAAGAAGATGCCACATTATTCACTACAGAAGAGCCTAAAAACACAGCTAGCTGTCGTGGAAATCAAGACGAAGGAAGTGGAATAAATGAAATAATAGTTTATGACAAGGTTGACGGCCAACCTGCAATTGTGGTGACACCAGAGCCAATTACAGAACGGATTGAGACAGTTCAACAGCCTGCAGTTGAGCTATATGAAACACAGGTAGTGTACGAGGCCATTAGCAGTCCAGAGAGCAATGCAGACATTGCGGACCTTTTAACATCAGAACCAAACCCTGGAAGTATTTCTATACTTGACATTGAATACAGTGAAACCCAGGGAGTAAAAGATTCACCAGCCATCCCTACAAATTACCTTGGTATAATAGCGAATAATGAGAATAGGCTTGTTTTTGCCCCAGAGAGTAATGCAGTAATGCGGGAAGTCCATGTAGAAACCGGACAGATACCTGAGATTGTTTTAATGGACATTGAGAGTAAAGAAACTCAGGTTGTCCAAAATGATTCACCAGACAGCTCAAATGACATTAACACACTAGTAAATAAACCACAAGAAGTTGAGGACAATAGGCTCTCCTTTGCCCCAGACATTAGTGCAGATCCAGAGGTTCATGTAGCCATGGCACAGAGCCCTGACAGTGTTTCTTTAGCGGTAAGTGAGCGTAATAACACCCAGGTTGTCCAGGAAGATTCACCAGCCAGCTCTGACAACAACACACTAGTAAATACACCAACAGAAAAAGTTCAGAAGAGCCTGGTTTGTGCCCCAGACAGTAATGCAGAGCCAGAGGTTCATCAAGCCATTCAACACACTGCTGACAGTGTTTCTTTAATGGACATTGAGAGTAAAGAATCCCACTCAGTCCAGGAAGATTCACCAGCCAGCTCTTCAAATGACATCAACACACTGATCAATGAACCGCAAGAGGAGGTTGATGAGAAGAGCCTGGTTTGTGCCCCAGACAGTAATGCAGAGCCCAAGGTTCATCAAGCCATTCAACACACTGCTGACAGTGTTTCTTTAATGAACATTGAGAGTAAAGAATCCCACTCAGTCCAGGAAGATTCACCCGCCACCACTTCAAATGACAACAACACACTAGTAAATACACCAACAGAAAAGGTTCAGAAGAGCCTGGTTTGTGCCCCAGACAGTAATGCAGAGCCAGAGGTTCATCAAGCCATTCAACACACTGCTGA
>JAOEHI010012370.1:13871-31893 GCA_025447815.1 Percopsis transmontana
GACCCCGAAGCCTGAGGCTTCCAAGGAAGGGACCCCGAAGCCTGAGGCTTCCAAGGAAGGGACCCCGAAGCCTGAGGATTCCAAGGAAGGGACCCCGAAGTCTGAGGCCTCAAAGGGTGTGCCAACAAAGCCTGAAGCTTCAAAGACTGGGGCCCCAAAAACTCCCAAGGATAAGACCTTAGTGGCTGAGACCTGTAGGAAGGGGACATCCAAGGCTGTGAACAACAAGGATGACCTCAAGCATCCTAAAACAGAAGCTCCTAAAGTATCCCCTGCTCAAGGGCCCCCACGTAAAGTGACCAGGTCGTCAGCCAAAAAGACCCTCCCAGCGGTACCTCCTCCCATGCCTAATGGATTAAACAGTCAGAAGTCAAAGCCTGTGGTAGAGTATAAGCCGTACAGACCCAGGCCCAAGTACTCTGCTGATGACTTTGAGCTAGATGATGATCCACCTCCAGTGGTTCAGAAGAAGCCTATGCTTCAGGCACGGCCCACACTGCCAGCAGGCACCAACCTTCAGTCAAAGCCTGTGGCTCAATCTAAACCTATGGCCTCATCACAACTGGCTAGTCTGAATAAACCTAAAGCCCAGGTAATTCCTGCTAGACAAACCTCTGTTCCGTCAAAGCCCGCTGTTGCAACTACAGGTCAGTCAAAGCCCTCGGTTCTGCCTGCTGGGCAGTCAAAGCCCGCTGTTGCAACTACAGGTCAGTCAAAGCCCTCGGTTCTGCCTTCTGGGCAGTCAAAGCCCGTTGTTGCAACTACAGGTCAGTCAAAGCCCTCGGTTCTGCCTGCAGGTCAGACTAAGATTATCGCTCAAACGCCTATGCAGTCAAAACCTGCCGTCACAACAACTCCCCAGCGAAAGGACACCGTGGCTCCTACGGCTCAATCAAGCCCAACTGTTGTAGCCAAAAGCCAGCTGAAGCTTCCTGTTACGTCAACATCTCAACAGTCAAAACCAGGTCAGTCCAAGCTCGCGGTTGCTACCGCGGCCCGGTCCGAGAGCATCGGGGTGGCTCCGGCACCCCAGAAGCTCAACACTCCAACAGAAGTCCAGTCGACGTCTGCTGTTTCGACCACGGCGGAGACGAAGCCGGACACGTCAATGGCAGACGTGCCGCCGGCAGCTTCTGAAAGCCAACCGCCTGTGCCGTTAAGAAACGGCAAATGCGAGGTAAGTCCATGTCATCTTCTCGCTGAAATAGATATATATATAATAAACCACATGAAACATTTAAGTTCTTTTTTATTTCAAGTGTTTATAATAAATTTATTATCTCATTTAAATCCTATGAATTTGTCCTTTTCTTACCCACAAGCCCACTGGATCTGCACTCGATCCAGCATCCATGCTTCCTTCCAAAGAGGACCCGACACATTCTGCTGACACACCACAGGATGAAGAGAAGTTTGCAGGTGTGCCTTTTTATTTGTAGTTAATGATAATGTGGCCCCTCTTTTTATATTCTAAAACAAGTAATAGCAGGGCAGACAGATTTAAATGCAGATTTGACCAATATCTTTGCATTTGTCATGTTTTGTTTAGTTGGTTTACTGGCACATAGATGTGCTGGGAAACGGAAGTAATTTTGTCAAAGTAATACAATAGATTTTTCTTTCTTATAAGAATTATTTCGTCTTTTTCTCAATCTTTGTGTCTTTGGGTTTTCTCAGATGCTAAACCTTCACCTGCAGAGAGTAAGGCAGACTCGTCACAGCCGGACGAAAAGACAACAGGACACTTGTCTGAACAGTAGGAACCTGCCGTTCATATACTTTACTCTTTGTTACTTCTCAAAGCACAAATCGGAGCACATCTCTGTTTTTATAAGTTTATTAGAAGGATAAGCCCCTTGAGATGAACCATCTCATTTTCAAGGGGGTCCTTAACACAAATATACAAAAAAAAAAGTACAATACATAAATCAAAAACCGCACAAAGACATTCACCCATACACAGTCAAAACCTATGCCTTTTTCCTGACCTGTAGGGTGAAACAGTTGATATATAATATTCCCAGGCTGTAATTTATTTTCTTTATCACTGAGTCAATGTAAAGTTGAGTCAAGCCAGAGACCCAAATATTTAAATTCCCATTGTTGTCCCATCCAAGACATGAATCGAGCAGTTATTGGTTAAGTTCAAAAAATGAAATCTAGTGCCAAACAACATACTGTAAGACGACTTCTTATTCCGTAAAAAGTTTGTAAAAGAAAACCCATCTTTGAACAGCAACGTCAGCCTGTAATGCACACTGAATCAGTGAAATGTCTTGGAGCAATAAATCCCAGTGTCATCTGATTTTGTGTCACAGTGGACCAGTAAAACCAGAAGGTAACGGGACTCCCCTCTCAGATGCCTGTCTGCAAAAAGAGGTCAAGAAGTTGAAGGAAGCTGACAAAGATGGCACCCAAACTATCATTGTGAGTCATTTAAATTCAGCGTTTCTTTTTAGTCATGCCGTTATGTCAATAGTCATATGTAAATGTTCCTATGAAATATGATTAACCTTACTTTTAAGACCCTTACAGATATTATTTTTTGGATTCAGTTGCCATTAGCTAGATGTAAACATTCAGTAATTAGTTTCTCTTGGGATACGCTGAGGCTGCAGGTCAGACCAGTGTGTGTGTGTGTGTGTGTGTGTGTGTGTGTGTGTGAGAACAATAATAAAGTTTTTACAATAGATAATAATTGACCAGGCTTCCAGCGTTCCTCTAATAGTTTTAACGGTTTGGCTTACTGAGCGTTGACCTTGACTGCCAACGTTTCCGTCTTCCAGGACGCGGGGCAGAAGCACTTTGGCGCCGTGGCCTGCAGTGTGTGTGGGATGCTCTACTCTGCCTCTAATGCCGAGGATGAGTCGCAGCATCTGCTCTTCCACAACCAGTTCATCAGCGCGGTCAAATATGTGGTGCGTGTGGGAGAACCTGTGCACAGCGCCGCCAAACGCTCCTAGTTTGCTGAATTCTAAAATCCCAACGTCTTTTTCTTTAGGGGTGGAAGAAAGAGAGGATTCTGGGAGAATACCCTGACGGCAAAATCATTCTCGTGCTACCGGACGATCCTAAGTATGCGCTAAAGAAGGTATGTTTACAGGAAGCCCCCCCCCACCCCCACACTGTCATGTCATTTGATGTCGTACAGCATGACCGCAATACCCCCCCCCCCTTTAAATTCCCTGCCTGTGTCTCAGGTGGAGGAGATTAGAGAGATGGTGGACAATGACCTGGGCTTCCAGCAGGTGGCGACCAAGTGTCCCTCGCAGACCAAGACCTTCCTGTTCATCTCCAACGAGAAGAAGGTGGCGGGCTGCCTCATAGCGGAGCACATCCAGGAGGTGAGAGCCGAGTGCAGGGCGAGCTGTTGTGTTGCGTGTTCCGCTGTGTGCCTCACGCCCGGCGTCCCTCCCGCCCCCCACCCTGCTAAGGGCGTGTCCTCCACTGTGTCCGCAGGGCTACCGGGTGATCGAGGAGCCCGTGCCCGACGGCTCGGAGGGAGAGAAGGTGATGTTCGAGCGGCAGAGGGCGTGGTGCTGCTCCACGGCCCCGGAGCCCGCCCTGTGTGGCATCAGCCGCATCTGGGTGGTCAATGTGATGCGACGCCAGGGCATCGCCTCCCGCATGATCGAGTGCCTCAGGTCAGCCAGGGACCCCGTCACATCCCGTCACATCCCGTCACATCCCGTCAGATCATTAATAAGTAATATTCTGTGGTCCTTCAGGGTGAAGTGTGCGTAACAGTCATTCACCCAGTTCATCATTGATCTCTAAAGTAGCCCTGTTTAAAACCTTCCTGATTTTAAAACAAGCTGGTTCAGCCAATAGGTGCCGCTCAAATCATCATAGCAGGCTATTGGACCACCTTCAACCAATCGTAACAACAAACGCGTGGCGGTGATTTTCCCCACGGCAACTGAACCCCCCCCCAGCGGCGCTGATTGGCCGGTGGTTCTCTAGCCGACAGCGCTTTTCAGTTGAGAGTTCTAAGACTAACTGAAGTGAATCCTATCAAATGTTCTATTTAACCCCAAAATCAAAAGTGTGTTGGTCTTGTGTGTTTTCTGCGTATAGGAACAACTTCATCTATGGTTCTTGCCTGAGCAAAGCCGAGATCGCGTTCTCCGACCCCACGCCCGACGGGAAGCTCTTCGCCACACACTACTTTGGCTCCTCCCAGTTTCTGGTCTACAACTTTGTTAGCGGGACACGCCCCTCCTCGCCGCCCGCAGCCGACGCCGTCTGACGACCCCCAGCGGAGAAGAGCGCTTGACCAACGGGACGGGACCCATCCTCGCCGCTCGCCCCGCCTGGTTCTTACTATACGACACCGTGACATGACATTTACATAGCCTCTCAAAAAAACGACTGTAAGTGAACCGCTGGAGGGAGAACACATTGGTTTTTAATCTCAGGTTGAAACAGTGTTGTTAAAGACTCCACCCTTTAACCCCTTCATAGTATTTTGAAACAAAGAATATTTTCTTTAAGCATTTTCTAAATAACAAAGCCGGTTATTGGAAGTATTAGTTTACATGCATGACTTTACAGCAATAGGGTAAAGACGGTATGATTTTGGTATTATATTGCCCTCCCCAGACGTAAGACCATTGAGGCCACATTCAATTCAACTCATACTTTAGAATCATGTCAACAATCTTTGTGTCACCCTTGCATACTGCTGTCTTTCATGCACACATCATCATGTGTGCATATGGGGTGCATTCGTCTTTATTATGGTCACAATGACGACGCTAGTAGATCACCGCTGCACAGTTAACATTCGCCCGTGTCCTGTTCCGCGTCTTGGACCAATAGCTCAAATCGGCCGAGGGAAACGGAGGGCCTTGTTTCAGCGGGGATGTGGGTCGGTTGGATCTGGAGACTGGGCATTATTTCTGTGCTCGGTGTACGTTTCTTGGATCACATTGCCTCAAACGTTTAGGTTTTCAAGCTGAGCCATATTCTGTACAGTCTTGGCTTCTATGCTGAGTGGCTGGTGTGTCTCTCGATTTTATCTGTCAAATCTGTCTTTCATTTTGTTTGTGCCTGAGCAGATGACGAGTAGCTTGATATATTTTTACATCATTTTTTCATAGTTTTCTCAGCTTCTTGACTGAATGTGTTTTTGTTTATTTCTTAGCAAATGAGTTATTTTAGTTGGCATAGAGAATCGTCTTCATGTTATTGAGTATCATGCATAAATAACTGTATATGGATTTATTAAGTAGAATTATGCATACCGTCATAACTTTTATCACGCAAGATGGGCAGAGTCTTAAAGCTCAGGTGTTAAAGGAGGTGAGTGATTTTAACTGTCATACATTTTTTGAGTATGGATTCAAACTAGAATACTCAACTGATCAAAATGTTTCTATTCAGTCTACATTATCATTTTAATACATATTTTGTTTGTTTGTCCCTTTTAATATACCAGTTGCTTTTAGAATGTCCTGTGTAAGAAAACCTTTGATTTATATACGAAACGGTTATGTAAATATTTATTTAAATAATAAACACTTTAAAATGTTTCTAGCTCTATGGATCTTGGAAGTGGTTTCTGAAGTGCCTATAATCTAACGTTAAATGTTATGCTGAAAGATAAAAAAGAGCACACAGCTCCTTGGCAGAAATTTCTGTCGACAGGTATCCCCACCTAGTGGCCTTGAAAGGCAAAACACCGACTTTCACAATGAAGGAGAAACAACATGCACCCTTATTTCAATAATTTATTTGAACAAAAAGTAATTTAAACAAAATCATTTTATTTACTTAGAAGTCATTTTCTTACTACACTCGTCAATTGTATCCGCATCTATAATAATTCAAGATGTAGGACATGTTTGTCTTGCAGAAGGAAAAGTGTTAGTGCGTTCCTGTCCGGGTGCATTCCTCTGCTGTCCTGTCACAACAGCGGCCAAACTTCAGAGAAACAAAACAAGCTTAGAACAACACAGGATATTTCCTCAAGCAGAGAGCTGGGGAAAACGCACCTCCTCAGACGTCTGATAGTGATCCGTGGGAGAAAACAAGTCAGTTAGCTTTCGGTGAGATTAGGCCTGCATCGGAGTGTTTGGGGAAATCCATTATTGGAATTATCTCGTTTGTAGGAGCCTGTAAAATAATATGTATATGCTTTTTGTTGTTGTTTAGTACATGGGAAACAGCTTTCAATTGAGTCTCTTACATTTAACGAAAAATGTGTGAAAATATTTTGCTAATAAAGTGCAATGTACTCAATCAAGCTAAAACACAATGCGTCAGGCGTACGTTTTTATTGACAAATTAAGAAGACGTCACAGCTGCCATATGTTAAAATACAGTCTATTTATTGACGCTATCGCTCACTCTTGTATTTACACATACGATAGGCTACGACCACAATACAAAACGAATCAGACCCGCTATTAACATGAAACTGGCAATTACTGTTAACCCTGCTAAAACGGTTACTAGGGGTTAAAAGTGACCGTGGCTGGGTGCCTAAAAGAGAGCCAACTGTTTTATTCACAACACGAGAGAGTAGGCTACAGGGGGAGAGAGTGCAGTGCTATCGGCCTCGCCGCCTGACGTGTGGAGGATTTAGGCATTTTAAAACAAGATTACAGTAATTCCTTGTATGCTTGTCCGTGATCGAAGATAGAGCTGCCCTGGAGGTTATATGGCAAACGGGTATTGTAGGCCTACAAATACGCCTACATAAAAAAAAAATATATATATATATATATAGGCTAGGCTACTGTATATACAATTAACATTCAACGTGAAGCATAAATTGAAGCCTTGATGCAATACGAAATGGAGCATTATCCTCTGTCTTGTGATAATTTTGGAGCAGTTGACTAAAATTCATCCCGTCTAGCTAAAGCTATGGCAACGCTGAAATGTAGGCACCATTAACAGTGAAAATATTGTCACCCGAACAAAGAATTAAAAGAAAAAAATGTTCTCGTTTTATTTATTTCATTATTTTGTTGGATTATATAAGGGAAAGTCCACGACGAATATGTTTCGTCACAGGATTGGACAGTGTTGACCACAAAATGTGTAAATTGTATCCAGAACATCTGTCTCTTGAGGTCTTCTTTTGACAACGCCATGACTTTTACCAGGCTGTGCTACAACAACCTCACCATCAGGGGGAGTCTCTCTCAGTGGGTGCACCTTATTGTCCACTATCTTAAAGCCAGTGGGAATGAAAGCAGGCAATGTGCTATTCTTCTGCGCCTGCGTTTCAGTTGCGTCCAAGTCTTCTTTACTTTCTGAAACGCTTTCAAAGAGTCTATTACTCACACTTACAATACTTGGGTCATCCTGACACACATCTGAGTCGCTTGCATGGCGTAGGGAAAAGTAGGTGCACTTGGCAACCCCTGGGTCTTCAAGTTCGTTTATTTTACTGAATAGGGAGTATGAAACATCGTCATTTGTGTCCTTATCTTGCAGAGATGTGTCACATGTTTTGTTTATTCCAGTTGGGTCTGACATAGACTTTCTAATGAGTGTGTTCTCCCTGAGAAGCCATCTTTCTTTGTCAATGGGGAAACTGTCTCCCGGAACAACCTGTGCGTTAAAAGCAATGCTTTGCGTGGCCTCACTAAGGGTGGCAAGTGTGTTAGTGGAACTGAAGTAAGACAGATCAGAGATAACTTTGGACCTAGCTGCTTGGAAATGAGAGAGGATGCTAGAAGCCTCTGGCTTCTTTGCTTTTGAGGCACAGGGGGGGCTTTGATCTGCTTCTTCATCAATGTTAGCATCTTTCTTACCATAAAGCCTTTCAATTGTTCTTTTCACAAAGCCTTTGGTGATGGATTTCCAGGATGAATCATCTTCGGCACCAGAGAGCTCACTTGAAGGCTGCGTATGATAGCCACCGCTGTCGGAGGTTTCTGTCCGGACATCCAATAGGGTGGGGAAACCTCTCTGTCCATGTGGAATATCTGCCACACTTTGGGCCTGGAACATTTCCTTAATCGTCTTCACCCTGTTAGCCTCAGGTTGTCTGGTTATAATGCCACTGGAATCGTAGCTGAAAGACAGCGAGGATTGCGGCGCTGATCTGGTAAACAGGGCCGAGTGAGATTTGTGTGTTTCCGAGGTTAAATCCTCAACATCTAACACGGTAGGAGCAGTAGCGGTCGTTTCCGCCAACAGTTTGATTGTAGAACTCTCTACCGTGTTTCGCCTCTGGTGCACACCCTCAGCTTGCCTTTCCAGAGAACGGATTCTTTCTGCCACGGACTGCAGTCTTGTTTGCTCGGACTGACATCTCGGCTCTTTCGCGGCCGGTTCACAGAGCACATCTTCTTTGGACAGCCTTCCCTTTGCGTCCCTTTTGGGAGGCCCTGCGTAGTCCTCTGCACTCAATTCACCCTCTGTTGAGCTGCTCGGCCCTGCCTCTGCTTTAAACTGTTCTAACTCGACTCGTTCTCCACGGCTTTTGACACCGGAATATTGCTGTCCAATATTCTGGCTTTTCTTTTGAGAGATATCAGCATGGTGTAAACTAACGTCATCTTCAGTTAAATTCAAACTGTTTTCATTGCGTCCCAGTATCTTAGTGCGTTGTTTTGGTACTTCCTGACCTGTCTGATCGGTAATGTTGTTTTCCTCCTTGTGTAAACTATCCTCAGGCTTTAGTTTTAAACATTCACTCATTTGGTTTTCCTCTAAAGTATCCTGCCCTGCTGCATCTCGACTCGATATGCTTTCATTATTTAATCCCATGAGATTATTGGTGCTCGGTTGCCTTTGCTTGGTTGCATTTGACTCACTTGTGGAAATAAAAATTGGGTCTTTATTACTCTGTACCGGGCTACATTTTACTTCCTCTGAGCTGGACTCATCTGCATCTAGACTACATAAACCTTCCTTAGCACTGACATTTACTCCTACATTTTTGGCATTTCTTTGCTCGGTCACGTCCTCCTCAGAGGGACATGCAGGGTTACGCATCTCTCCATTTTCTAATTCTGGTTGGTCGTCCTCTGATGTGGACCGCTCCTCTGCATCAGGGCTAGCTATGCTTTCCGTCGTGCTGTCATTCAATTCCACGTATTTATTGCTGCTTGGTTGCGTGTCCTCCTCAGGGCTATCATAAGAGTTCTCCTTACAGCTCTCTTCTTCAGAACCTTTCTCAGTGTCCACTTTAATGTCTATATATTTTATTTGTGATTTCCTGTGGTCGGATGTGTCTATATTCGCACATTCCACTCCCTTATCCTCCAGGTGATTCTCTTCATTTTCCGTCTCAGCGCAAGACGGCATGCCTAGTGATGCTGCTTTGTAAAGCTGCCCATCTTCAGTTTGATATTTGATCACATTAGATTCTTCAGGTGGATCAGTGTTTGTGAATTGTTTAATGAGGGATTTTACGTCAACATTAGCTTTGTCAGTGTGAATTGGCTGGCAATCAACTGCCTGTTCCATGGGAAAGTCAGGAAAGTTTGCCTTAACTGTTTCCTTCGGTGACAGTTCCTCCTTTTCAATAATGCTGG
Organism: Percopsis transmontana; assembly: GCA_025447815.1. Lineage (NCBI taxonomy): Eukaryota > Metazoa > Chordata > Actinopteri > Percopsiformes > Percopsidae > Percopsis > Percopsis transmontana. The sequence goes on from JAOEHI010012370.1 coordinate 23,372, forward strand.
CATCTGTTATTCCTTCGCCTTTACTCTTGGTTGTTTTCCTTATGCTAAGAGAAGCTAATTCCTCCTTGAGTTTTTCAGGTATGTCAAATTCATCCATTAGCTCATCAACAGCTTTTTCTTCAATGTAACAGTCTTCCTCTGAGCTGGCCTGAAATTGTATCTCTTGCTTTGAACAGTTTGGTGACAGGCTCCGACTGCATTTTTCACTAAGTTTTTTAAAGCCCCTCCAGTTTTGCAGCAGTTGTGCTGAAGCTGACTTTTGTAAATCTGACAAACTAGTCTTTAGTTTATCTGAATCCTCAATGCTGGCAATTTCTCTTAGAGAATCTATCATTTTCAAAGCCTCAGCACAGCTAACATTGTTTGCATTCAGCTCCTGTCTGTTTAGGTGGTTTATGCCTTCCTTTAACGTCATGACGGATAAGAAAGCGAGGAGAACTTTAGATGAAGAGCCAAATGTGGAGGCTACGTGGCCAGAAAAATCCGGCATGCTGTTTGACTTCTCTAGACATGATGGCCGCTTGTTCTGTGTGATTTGTCTAATTGAGTTGATGGAGTAGCAGATCTTTTCAAGGACAGGTTTAATGCTTGGCTGGTTTGCTTGAGGAATTATTTGTGCTTCCAAAAAGGACTTCTGTTTGGCTTGTTCTTCTTTGTCATCTGTCTTGTTATTACCGTTCAGACCTGAATTTAAAGGTAAAGTACTGGTTGGACTGCTGGACTCAGGAAGAATGGGCGGTGATTTCTTAGACAGAGATGGTTGGCGGTGCTCTTTCTTTCTTTGTGTTGGTTTCTTTTTCAATGTTCGACTTGTAGCTTCTGGTGTATTGTCTAGAGAGAGATTTTTAGAGATGGATTGTTTTTTTGATTTGGGTCTCATACTTGGTGACAAAACATCCAATGATTGAGAATATGGCGATGGTCTCTTCTGAAGAAAGGCTTTACGAGGCATCTCCAAAGAGGAGCTACTATGCGGTGCAGCATTTATTTTCCTTCCAGAATTTGGTGATGATGTTGGATCAGTATAGTATGATGATGTGGATTTCAAAGAATGACCTCTTTGCAATTGTGCCCTTTGTACAGAAGGACTGCTGGAAACGTGGATATTTTCTGTGCGGTTTCTATCTGAAAGTTCAGTCTTTTCAGAAGAAGCTTTCTTGCTTGAGAGTTTGTTTTCCAAAGATTCATCTTTAATCGGTTTCACCTTTTTCGACGCTGGTTTAGGTGACGAGGCTTTGCTTTGAGTAGTGATGTGAGGAACCATTTTAGTTTTAGTTTTTTTATGTTTAATTGGTGACGGATGTTCAATTGATGAAAGGCCAGGTGATGTAGCTCTTCCTTCGGATGTTAAACTTATTGGCGAAGAAGACATACAATATAAGGGGCTGCTTGCTAATGAGGCCAAATCTATGGCATTATTAGACTGTGGTGTTCCCTCGATTAGGTTTCCATGTAATTTTTGCGTCTCCATAGAAGACAGCGTTGTATTTTCAATTGCGCTTTTACCAGAAGTAGATGCTGTGGTAGGTTCCAATGAGGCATCTTTTATTGAAGTGCTTTTTTCTACAGAGGCCTTCCTGAGTGACATTTTTCTTTCAAAGGAAAGATTGCTGACCAGCTGAGCCCTTTTCACGGAAGGATTTCTTGATAATTCCACTTTCACCATAGTAGAAGGAATGCTAGTTTGGACTGGGGTGGGTTTCTCCACTGTGTGTTCGTTGGGTGTCGAGACCTGATCACATGTAGGGCTGATGGAAAACGGTATATTCTCTGACATTAGACTTCTGGAGGATGAGCATCTGTTTAAAGGACTACTGGCAACTGAAGATGTATCCCTTAAACAGTGTTCAGCGCCTGATATTATCTTATTCTCCAGAGGGCTTTCAGCAACTGGCTCGTCAACTGAAGGTGATGATGATGTCTCTTGAACTGAGATTGTCATAGCCATCAATTTATTTTCCGCTTGACCTTTTGATAGGATTTCCGATGTGGCCCCATTAGGGGGGTTATCTTCAGAACAAATGTTTGATATTGGTGTTTTTTCTTTTGATTTTATAAGTGGGTTAGTGCTAAATGCTTCATTTGTCATTGCAGATTCAGCATTAATGGTTTGCTGAACCATTGTACTTTTCTTTAATGATGGGCATGTTTGTAATGCCGTTTTTTCAAAGGATCTAATTCTGTCTTTCACTTTTTGTCCAAGCAAGCTATCTTGCACCGAGATGTTTTGATAAGTCGGACATGATTGTGTATCGTTTTGACCCTCCAAAAGCCTTGACTCTTTTGGCTGCACAGATGTAACATCAGTTCCCATTTGATTCGCTTCTTTCACTTTTTGAAGTTCTTTATCAGAGTAGACAGATTGTTGAGAGTTAGCTTTCTCCAACCAGCACCCAACGTATTCATTTATAACAGAGCTGGAGGAGTTGATTGCTCGGAGGGACACACTTGGATTGTCATCGCAAAGCTTTTCTTCGTTTTTGTGCTGATGAGTTGAGTTTTGTCTTCCTAATGCTCCGTTTGATTGTGATAATTCAGTGGGTGAAACATCCAGCATGTTCTCACTTTTACTTTTCTTCAGTGGTGATAGTATGTTTGGATCCTTGATAACCTTGTTTTTATCATCAGGAACTGCTGAGATCTTGGTTGTATCATCTCTATTACACTTGTTGGTATGTTTCTTCTTCAGCTTAACTACACTCATGGCTGTTTTTGGTTTATATCCATAAATCCTCTTTAGGCGCCCAGCACTGGAAAATGGTTTTGCTTTTTTACAGTTCTGAGGTGCTTGTTTTTGCATTTTCTTGTGTGACATAATCCGATTAACCTGTTTCTTGATTCGTTTGGACTTTGAGGATATCATCTTGGCTTCATTGACTGCTTTCTGATTGGAATCTAAACTTTTCCTTTCTTTTCCTTTGTTTTGTAGAATTGATATCCAGTCTGAACCTGTTGGAGGTGAAGGTATAGTCAAGTCAGATGTTTGTGTCACGTCGTCGGTTCTCCCCATGCTAGGTGATTCTGAAGCAGTGGAGGGTCTTACTAGTTGGCTATCGAAACCATTGCATGCATCTGCGGTAACTGGTCTACTGTAATGAATCCCATACATGGAAACACCTTGTGCACAAAAGTGATGGTTGGCAAGGAAATTCTCCTGGCAGGATTGCTGTTCAACGATGTGTAAAACCGTTTCCGTTGCTTCATCTCTGCTGTCTGGAAGCCGTAGGATCTCGGCCATCCCCGATGCTTGGAGTTCCGACTGATCTCCATCGTACCTGTTGCTGATTTCCACAGAGCCAAGTCGTCTAGGCTTGGGCACTGGCCTGCCGCTACTTTGCTTAACCATGCAGTACTGCTCTGTCACTGGCCCGTTTTCGATCTGCTCCCTGTAAATATACGAGCTAACCAGGCCTGGCCGAATCTCCTCTGCTGTCACTGGTTTCAAGCTTTCCACTGAGGCCTGCTTCTTTGACAACTTCCTGGGACCTGGGGTGGCTCTTCTCCGGGACACGTCGACCAACTGTATTTTTCTGTTATCCTCCTCATTTCCGTTCTCACAGGCAATTCCGTTTCCCAGTGAAAGGGGATCGTCGTCGTCGTCGTCATTTTTGGATTTCTTCCTTTTAACGGTGTCTATAGGGGTGGTTGAGTCCTTTGCTTCCGGAGAGCCAGATTCAGGAGAGTTTTTCTCCCGCCCAACCCGTGGCTGTGGCTCGGATGCCGTGAAACTGGTTGCGTCATGTTGACTTGCCACACTTGACCTGGTCAGAGTGGTGGTCCAATGGATGCTTTCTTCTTCCTTAAGCGTTAACCTCACCCTCATCTCCACGGTCATGCTCCCGTCCTGGTTCACCCGAAATGACTTCTCAATGTCATCCTCTGTGGGCAGGCCACTGCTCTTCCCCTCTGTTATGTCGCCAAGGCAAGTGTCTGCGTCTGTTTCCGCTAGGGACTCCAGTACACGACCTGCCTCCAGCTCCACCGAATCTGTTGGATTGCTGGGGAAGTCGCAGTAACTTCCTGTGATGGACTTTTGCATCTGGTTCACAAAGTATCTCTCGGAGGATGAGGAGAAATTCCTTGATTTAGAAGCCCTAGTAACGGGCTTCTTTTTACCTTTTTGAAAGGAAAGGGAGAAAAAAAATTAGAAATGATAGCGAGAACAACGCACTGCTGGAAACCAAACCACTACCCACTACGATGTGCACTTGCCACAGAGAGTGTATGTAGGTCAGCTATGGAATTATTGGTAATATTATGGCCTGAGCACTTTAAGACACCTTATCCGATGAGTAGACAGAGAGCAGGTAGATTACAGACCGTCCTAAGACAGCACTGTCTGTGTCATACTGAAAAGGGTTGGAGCTTTAAGGAATGGATAAGGGATTTTAAAATAAAGAGTAATAAATGCCACATTTGTCCATACGTTACCAAATAACACAGTGTCAATGTCAGACTTCACAGAAGACTTACGGCGCGCTTTCTTAAGTCTCCTTTGCTTTGTGGGCAGCCATGTTGGAGCAGGGGATCTCAGCGCGTTGTAGTTTCCAGGTTTGAAAGGCTCCCTGCCGGCCGCCACCACCAAGCCCGAGCACAATATTAAGGCTGGCAGGCCGTCCACCTGCAGGAAACGTGGCAAACGGGTGAGAATGTCCAAAACAAGAAACGTTTTCCATTTAAAGGACAGGCGATAAGAACCGTCATGACATGAATGATATTAACATTGGAAAGATCTCCGGTAGGTCCTTCTCCAGAAGTCACATAATAGTTTCCCCAGAATGCATTTCTAAATAGATCTGACACAATATAAAGGTCTATAAGCAATTACATGAGAATCCCCCCCCCCCCACGTGATGCTGCAATGTCGGCTCCTCTGTGCCACGGTGAAACACTTACGCGTCTGCCGTCGTCGGTGTGTAGCTTCACAACATGGAACTGCATCAACTCTGAAACATAATCCAGGAGAGATTGAAAAGTCGGCGTCGACCTCCTCTGGAGGATCACCCTGTGTTGTTTGGAGGGGTCCCCATTGCGGAAAACCACCAGTCTCTTTGGCGCGCGGACCGCCGCTGTCCCAGGCTGCTGTGCGGCCCAGCGGTGGCCGCTCGCCGCCCTGGCGTTGTACCAAGGTGGCAACTTCTTCCTGGCCAGCGCGAGATTGATGGGCTTCACCTTCCGCATGTCCGAGCAGATGTAGGACTTACCATCTTCAAGTTCATCGATGGTGTGGACCGCGTGGACCCCTCGAGGCGTGGTAATGTTCCTCACTCCAAACGGCAGAGGAACCTTTTTGGAGAGACTGTCCAGGAGGGCGTCAAAACTTTTAAAGGTGCGATTGTTGATGGCCATTCGCAGCCCGTGGAACTTGGGGTCCCCGCTCTTGTAGAAGCACACCCTCTTAGAGGGGATGGGGTCTGTTACGTAGGGCTGTCTGGTGGTGCCCAGGGTGTGACCGCTTCCCGAGGACTGGTCCGGCAGGAGCCCTCGAGGCCCCGACTCGGTCATCATGGCGGATCAGCTGGGAAGGTGTAACATGAGGGGAGTGCATTTAGCGGGCAGGAGGTCTCTGTTCTTCACTTCGAGAGCGCTATGACTTTATTATTGAATATGTCACATATCTATCTGTAACAGTACTTTACTGTTATTATGTTCCACAGAAAGAAAAAAAAACATAATCTAACTTTTTCTCTTTCGTTTAATTTTCCTTTTTCAAATGACGATAAACGTCTAAAATTAATAATAATGTTGGGATTGTAAAATTGAAGGGAAAAACAAGGTGTGACTGACAACATTACACACAACAAACAAAATGCAGAATATAAACTTCAGTGACTGAAGAGTATCTGCTCACATTATGGGTGACCACTTCTCCTGTATGCTGTTTACTTCAACTGGGATATTAAATGAACTGTCTGGGTTTCAGAAATATATAAATTCATAGCACAAATTGCACAACATTGGCACAATAAAAATGATTACAAACAACAGAGCTGGATTATTTGTATTGCGTATTAAACTACATTTGAAATGGAAAAGGGACAAAGGAACGCCTACAGAGAATAATTACTGATACAACAAATAAAGCAGTACTAAAAAGTAATTTATTAAACAAAATCAGGAATTTACTATTTAATTTTCACATTTACCCCTCATTGAATTGAATTGTAAACTTGACTTTGTATTAAAGCTGGTTAAATCGATTAGCCTGTAGTATTTTGTAAATACATAAACAAATTGAAATACAGGCATTTTTTATGATATTTAATGTATAATATTTAAGGCAAAATAATTCTCAAATTGCTTTTTATAACAGGAACATTTTGATTTAAATGCCTCTGATGTGATGCTGTATTTTTTAAGCTACGGGGATAACTGTCCACCTCATTCACCTGAGAGTGCTAAATGCTAATAACCTAGTAGTTAAATAGAGTAAATGACAAAACTCACATCCAGACCATATAAACTCACCTATATGTGAACATCCAAATCCCAATTATGCTGAAAAGATCCCTAAAATGTCATTCCGCACTCTACATCATGACGACCGTGGGCCCAACTGCACGGCAACAGGTTATTTCAGGAGCTGCCATCATGGTTAATTTGCTTAATCTTTGTTCAAAGCTAATCTCCGCTACAACCCACTGAGAGTGAATATCCTCTTCAGGAAAGTGTGGTGTGAAGGCGTACAGTATGGCACCAATAGAGCATTAAGTCAGGGAATAGCATTGATTCACCTGCGACTACTTTTTCCCTCTGGAGTCCATTATTTACTGCTAGGGACTGGAGTCCCTAGCAGTAAATAATGTTTGCGGTTAAATTTTTTCATAGACCAGCAATTTATATTTGGTGGATCATCATTGTGATTAAGCTTCCCACTAAACACTTGAGTCAAATGTTTGTGACAGTTACATAGACAAGCAATAGAATCATAATGGATTGAAGCAGTTAGTCATTCATATGTATGCGTGTTCAGAGGTCCATAGGCCTTCAAAAACACGGACACAGATTGTTTTTGTATCGGCCAATAGACAGAAAGACGCATCCTTTTGTGTTTTAACAGAGGGGGAACACACTACTGGCCTGGCTAGCCCCGACTATTGCTCTCTGCTCAGTTTTTGCTATTTCGTCTATTATATTATTTACTATTCACAAAGTGAATTTTGGGTCTGGTTATGCCAGGCTAACACACTGGACATTAGTCAGTTGTGATACAACAGTGACTGTGATGTTTCTGTTGTTCTGTTTGTCTACACAGGCCAATGGCAACAGATGGTATGTGGGGTACTAATTGTAATTTTTACAGCACGGCTGTAATCTCATTGAGGACTGCCTTAGATAATAAGGCTTAAGGGCTTTCTAGAGGGCCACTTTATTTTCATTTGAGCTTGCTATGCTGGACGATATCCAAATCGAAGTGTAGGCTAGCATTTATGTTGTCTTTATAATTTCTCTCATTCTTGTTATATATTCAAAGAAACCATAAGATGAACATAAAGTGATGTTCCAAATTATATGTCGCATGAAAATGCAAATTGTGCATCAGCGTTTAGGTTATAGCAACAGTAGTCCTAGTGCCAGATGAACAGTTCAGGGTAGTGGAGTAGATTACTGCGTGCAGTATTATTACAGGTGTAATCTGGTCATGTTTATTCTAAACTGTCCTCACTATTCATAGCTAGTAACTTCGAAAGTAGCCTAATGTCACACTCGAGTTACACAAGAGCTACTAAACCACGGGGCATGGAGTCTATTTATGTGACCAAAGGGATTAGTGTCCTGCATATATGGCTCCATTCCATAGTAAACTGTTTGAATTAAAGGGGAGTTGGACTTTGGCCAAGGTATTTCGATTCGGAATACATTGAGCAAAATTCCACGGTGTTTGAATATGACTCCGGGGCACGCTAACAGACGTACGCCCTGACAGCGTCTGTTACGAGGACCAGTCTTTTCTCTCTCTCTCTCTCTCTCTCTCTCTCTCTCTCTCTCTCTCTCTCTCTCTCTCTCTCTCTCTCTCTCTCTCTCAATAAATAATCGCTAACGGGGATTGCTCAATAACGCACTAACGGTGACATGTATAAAGAGGTTTTTAATATTCTGAGCGGATGAGAGAGACACAGAGGTATGTTATGTCCACTAGGAAAGAATTCCTGCTGAGTCTCACCAGCGGCGACGGAAGAATTCAGGAATGCCCGAGCGAGTTCCCTGGGCATCGAGCACGCGACACGGACCCACAAACACACTGGGAACAAAAATGTGAAAAATCTTTAAAAGGAAGCAGGGGCGAACAATGGAGAAAGTGGTCAGAGTAAATAACCCAGACTCCTACCGCAGAGACAAGAGACTCGCAAAGGACGAAACCCCAGGATGGGTGGTTACAATGCTTTAACTAACGCCAATGCTGTTAGGGGCAGGATAGTATAGTGGTCTGGGTGCCCGAAAGTCGTGGGTTTGAGCCCCAGAGTTGGTCTACCTGTAAGCATCCTTGAGCAAGATGCCTAACCCCTACCTGCTCCATGTAA